>SRPY01000072.1:0-74190 GCA_018360145.1 Claviceps africana
GGCTTAATTTAGTTATATATTAATATTAATATAAATATTAAAGTATAATATATTAGTAGTTTAAAGTAGTAGAGGTAAAATAATAAAAAAGCCTATATTAAGCTTATATTAAAGACTAAAAGGTATTATTATTTATTATTATTTCTTTTATAAAGTAAAGGTAAGTTAAAAGTATAAAAAATAATTAGTTTTAAAAAGCTACTTTATTAAATATTATATAAAGCTAAGTTAATTAAAAGTAATATAAATTTCCTTTAGATTTTAAATTAAGTTTACTTTAAACTTTAAAAAGTAAAAATAATTATATTTAAAATATTAAAAAATAAAGTAATAAATATCTTTATAATTATTTTAATAATAATATATTAATAAATTTATATTAAAAATATAGTAAAAGTAAAGAAAAGAGTTAAAGTTAATTTTTTTAATATAAAGCTAAATTAAAGCTAATAATTTAAATTTAATAAAGTAATAGTAAAGTTAAAGTACTTTTTTTTTAAAATAAAAGTTTAAGTTTTATTTAGCTATAATAAAGTATTAATTTAAGTATTAATAAGCTATTAAAGCTTATTTTTAAAGCTATTACTTTTTTTAATTTAATTTTAGTGTCTAAATTTAAAAAATATAGTAAAGTTTAGTAAAGGCTAAGTTAAAAGTAATATATAGTTAATATAAAGTTATTTTCTATATTAAATACTATATTAAAAGTAAATTACTATTAAAGTATAAGCTATTTAAATTTTATTAGCTATTTTATTTACTTTAATTTTATTATAAAATTATTAAGCTTAATAGTTAAAGTATAGGTTTAAAGGGAAAATTATTACTTTAATTTTAATTAAAGATTATAATATAGCTTTATAAATATTAATAATAATATAAAAGTATTAAATTTACTTTATAATAAAGGCTTTAATAATACCTTTAGCTATATTTTTATATTTAATTAAAGTATAATATAAGTTTATACTATAGTTAATAAAGCTTTAAATAACTTAAATATAAAGGAGTTTAAATTTATATAGTAAATACTCTTAAGTAAATATAAAGAGTATAATAAAAATAAGTTACTACTATATTAATTTTATAGTAAGCTTAAGTTAATAAGCCTTTTATTAAAGTTTATAATAGATTTAAATATTAAAGAAATAAGCTAATTATATTAGCTAAACTATTATAGTTTTAAGTTAAATTAATATTATTATTAGCTATCTTTTTTTATTAAAGTAAATAAATTTACTTTTTTATAAATAAAACTTTAAGCTTAATTTATAGAACTATTTTTAATAAACTACTTAAATAATCTTAAATTAAGCTTAAGTCTTCTCTATTATATAGCTATATATTAAAATATTAATATTATTAAAAAAGCTTAGTATTAATATAGAGTTAATTATTATAAGTTTAATATAAAGTAAAGTAATATAAAAAAGAAAGAGAGTTAAAAATATAAAGAACCTTTAAAGGACCTTTATAGGTACTATATAAAGGGCTATTATTTAGCTATTAAATATAAAGTAGGCTTTATATAATATAGTAAAGGCTTAGGTTTAATATATTATTTATATAAAGAGATTAGTAAAGACTATTATATAAGTAAGTTTTATATAATATATTATATTAAAAGTAGTTAAAATATTAAGTTAAAAAAGTAATATAGTACTACTATAGTACTATACTATATATATAGCTTTTATTAAATTAATAAAGGCTACCTTTATAAAATAATTAGTATAGTTATTTATTTAAAGCTTTAAAAAAATACTACCCTTCTTAGCTATATAAATAATTTATATTATTACTATTGCTTTTAATACTTTATTTATAATATTAAAAAAGGAGATTAGTTTTTATATATTAATATACTTCCTTTCTTTAAACAATTTTCTTAATTTATAAAGAATTATAACTTTAACCTTTTAAAATAAAGCTAAGTAATACTTAATATAGTAATATATATTAAATAAGTTAAAGAGAATACTAATGAATAGTTTACTATAGGCTTTAAAGAACTTTACTAAAAGTTTATTAAGTTTAAAGGCTTTTTAACTAACTAATTCTTTAATTATATTATATATCTTTAAAGCTATAAAGTAATCTTTTTTTAAAAATATAATAAAATTAAGTTAAAGGCTAAGGTTAGCTAATATATTATTTATATAAATAGTTAAGGTAAAAAAGAATTTATTAAAGAATGCCTTTACTTTATTATAATAAAAAGTAGCTAAAAGTATACTATTATTATTATAATAAAAAGCTAAAACTTAAGTAATTTTAAATAATAAGCTATTATAAAGTTAAGTCTATTATTTTAGTTTTTAAAAGTTACTTTTCTTAGCTATTATATTTACTACTATATAATACTAAAAGCTATATTATTCCTTATAAATAATTTATTTTTAATTTAAAGCTATATTAATAATAGTTTATTAGCTTATTTTAATATAGTAGTATTACTAAAGTCTTTAAGTATATTTTATATTATAAATAGCTTTATAGACTTTAAAGGTTTACTATAGCTATACTTTAAAGGTATTATAAAGGCTTTTTAATATAAAAAAAGTAGTAATAATAATAAGTTTAACTATAAACTATATAATAAAGGAGTTAATTTAATAAAGAGTATTAAAAATAGTTAATATAAAAAAAGGGTAAAAGTAATATATTATTTTTATAATAATAAGTGTTTTATTTATTTAAAGCTATTTAAAGTAATATAAAGTTTATTTAGTAGTATTAATTATAAAACTATAATTATAAAAGGTAATATAAATAAACTATAAAATATAGTTAAATTTAATAAAGTTTAATCCTTTTAAAAATTAAATTTAAAGGTTAATAAATAATTAAATATAGTTAATAGTACTATCTCTTTTACTTTATACTTATTATATTATTTTACTTTAAAGTATAATAAATTTAAATTACTAATAAACTATAATTACTTAGAGTTTATTACTATTAAATAATATATAATTATATTAGTTTTAAAGAGAGTAATATTAATTAAAGTTATTAATAAAGATATAATAATACTATAGTAGTTTTATAAAAAAGTTATAAAAGAAAGTTATTTAGTTATAATAATAAATAAAAGAGTAAATAAAGTAAATATTAATATTATAAAAGGTTATAGTATATTAATTAATACTAAACTATATTATATATAAGCTAAGGCTATATTAGTAGTAAATATAAATAGCTATTCTTTTACCTTAAGTTATAAATTAATAAAAACTTAAGCTTAAGTTTAAAAGGTCTTTATTAATACTATATAGTTTTTAAATTACTATTATATTAATTTTAAATTAAAATCTAAGAGTTAAGTAAATAAGTTATATTTTCTTTTATATATTTTAATATATTACTTATAATATTATATTTAATTAAAAAATAAAGGGGTTTTTTATAATAAAAAGGCTAACTTAATATTAAAGTAATAGTTAAAGAAGGCCTTAATAGTGCTTTAAAGCTTTAATAAAGGGGGTATAAATATTATATTAAGGCTTAAGTATTAATTATAATTACTTTAAAAATACTTACTATACTTTTAAAGTAAGGCTTTATTAAAAAGAGTATTATTAGCTTATTTATATTAACTATAGATTTAAACCTTAGTTTAGCTATTTATATTTATAAAGGTTAGTATAAATAAAGTAATAAAGCTATTAAACTAGCTTAAGTATATAATATAGGCTTTTATTTAATAGTTATTAATAATTAAATAGTATTTTAATTAATTAAAGTAAATATTTATATAGTTAATATATTACTTTTACCTTATATTTATAATAGCTAAGTAATTAGTTTTAAAAGTATACTTAATAGTAGTGTAGTAGCTATAATATAAAATTATAATATAGTATATAGTAATATAATTAAATTTAAAGCATTAATAATATTAATATAAATAAAGAGCTTTATTATATAGTTTAGCTTTAAATATTTTAACTTTATAAATAACTTCTGTATAATATAGTTTATTAGCTATATTAATATCTTTAATTTTAAAAATAAAGAGGGCTTATATTATAGTACTATAGGGTTTTTATACTATAACTTTAATAATATTATTACTATTAATAAAGGTAAGGTAGTAAAGAATATCTTTTTTAATAACTTAATATATATAATAAATAAAGAATTCTTAATAATAATATTAAATATTTATTAATTTAATATTATATTTAAGCTAAAGGTAGTTTAAACCTATTTTATATTTTTAATATAAAGTTAAGCTATATTTTTAAAGGTAATTACTATATTATTACTATAAAGGTGCTTTATAGCTATTATAGTGTCTTTATTTATAGCTTTATTAATAATATAAATAATGTCTTTTAAGCTATATTATTTAACTACTTTATTAATTAAGTTACCTTTAATAATAATCTTTGTATAAATATAAAGCAGTATTACTATAAAGATAGTTAAATAAATAAGTTTATTAATTATTAAAGTAATACTACTAGCTATAATTTTAACTTATATTATAGCTAATATAGTTTTAAGCTAAATAGCTTTTTTAATTACCTTTTTAATTATTACTTTAAAGTTAATAGTTATAATTAATTTTTAAAAGTTAGTAAGTTACTTATAATAAGCCTATATTATTTCTATATTAATAATATATAAAATAACCTTTTAAACTCCTTTTAGTAAAAAAGTTAGTATAAGCTTAGTAATTTTATTATATTTTTATTATAAATAAACTAATACTTAGTTTTAAGCTATATTAATTATAGTATTAACTTAGTTTTTTACTATAAACTTACTATAATAAATAAAGGAATTATAATAACTTTATAAAAGGCTATAGTTTTCTATATTAATATTTATTATTATTACACTATTTATTATATTTACACTTTAAGCTTAATATACTATTATAAAGAGAAGTAAATAAATATAGTAAAACTTTTTATTTACTTTTTAAGTTAATTTAAGTTAATTTTATAGCGTTATTACAGTGTGAGCGAAATCGCAAAAGTTATTTTATATAAGTAATTTAAATAAAAAAGAACCTATTAAAAAATACCTTTACTTTATTATAGTAAAAGATAGCTAAAGGTATATTATTACTATTATAATAAAGGGTTAGAACTTAAATAGTTTTAAGTAGTAAGCTATTATAAAGTTAAGCTTATTATTTTAGTTTTTAAAGATTACTCTTTTTAGCTATTATATTTATTACTATATAATATTAAAAGCTATATTATTCTTTATAAATAATTTATTTTTAATTTAAGGCTATATTAATAGTAGCTTATTAACTTACTTTAATATAGTAGTAATACTAAAGTCTTTAAGTATATTTTATATTATAAATAGCTTTATAAACCTTAAAAGTTTATTATAGCTATACTTTAAAGGTATTATAAAAGCCTTTTAATATTAAAAAAGTAGTAATTATAATAAGTTTAGCTATAAATTATATAGTAAAGAAGTTAATTTAATAAAAGATATTAAAAATAATTAATATAAAAAAGAGGTAAAAGTAATATATTACCTTTATAGTAATAAGTGTTTTATTTATTTAAAGCTATTTAAAGTAGTATAAAGGTTATTTAATAGTATTAGTTATAAAACTATAATTATAAAAAGTAATATAAATAAGCTATAGAATATAGTTAAATTTAATAAAGTTTAATTTTTTTAAAAATTAAGTTTAAAGGTTAGTAAAAAATTAAATATAATTAATAATATTATTTCTTTTACTTTATATTTATTATATTATTTTACTTTAAGGTATAATAAGCTTAAATTATTATTAAACTATAATTATTAAAAGTTTATTATTACTAAGTAATATATAACTATATTAGTTTTAAAAAAGGTAGTATTAATTAAAGTTATTAATAAAAATATAATAATATTATAATAGTTTTATAAAAAAGTTATAAAGAGAAGTTATTTAATTATAGTAATAAATAAAAGAGTAAATAAAGTAAATATTAATATTATAAAGGGTTATAGTATATTAATTAATACTAAACTATATTATTTATAAACTAAAGCTATATTAGTAATAAATATAAATAACTATTTTTTTACTTTAAGCTATAAGTTAATAAAAACCTAAGCTTAAGTTTAAAGGGTTTTTATTAATATTATATAGTTTTTAAATTACTACTATATTAATTTTAAGTTAAGACTTAAGAGCTAAATAAATAAATTATATTTTCTTTTATATATTTTAATATATTACTTATAATATTATATTTAATTAAAAGATAAAGGGGTTTTTTATAATAAAGAGGCTAATTTAATACTAAAGTAATAGCTAAAAAAGGCCTTAATAGCGCCTTAAAGCCTTAATAAAGAGGGTATAAATATTATAATAAAGCTTAAGTATTAATTATAGCTACCTTAAGGGCGTTTACTTTACTTTTAAGGTAAGGCTTTATTAAAGAGAGTATTGCTAATTTATTTATATTAACTATAGGTTTAGACCTTAGTTTAGCTATTTATATTTATAAAGGTTAGTATAGGTAGCGTAGTAAAGCTGCTAAGCTAGCTTAAGTATATAGCGCAGGCTCTTATCTAGCGGTCATTAGCGATTGGGCAGTGTTTTAACTAAGCAGGGTGGGTGCCTATGCAGTTAGCGTATCGCTCCCGTCCTGTGCCCGTGATGAAAGCTAAGTAATTAAAATTTTAAATATAAATTAATTAAAGTAATTATTATTTTAGTTTTAATAAAGAATTAAAGTATAGCTTTAAATACTTTAATAACTACTTTAAAGTATTTTAATTATTTAATAATAAATACTTTAAAAATACTTTTTACTTTATTTTTTTATTTTTATAAAAGAATAATATAAAGCTATACTATATATAAATAACTTATATATAGAAAAAGTAAGTATTATAAAATAAATATCTTTAAATAAATATTATTAATACTATAAATATAAGTTATTACTACCTTAATTTTACTTTAACTTTTTTTAAATATATTTATTAATATAGCTTTTAATAACTTTAAACTTTAAGAAATTAAATTAATTAAATACACTATATTATAATAATATTAAGTTATATTAATATTATAATTATTATATATTTTTAAATAAAATAAATTAATTTACTTTTTTAAAAATAAAACTTAAAGCTAAACTTAAAGGACTACTTTTAATAAATATTTTATATATTTTTAAGTTATTTCTATATTTATTTATTATTTATTTATAAACAAAGATATTTATATTATTACAAAAGTTAAAAATAAAGATATTTCTATTATTAAAAAAGTTAAAAATAAATATAAATTATATAAATTAAAGCTTTTAATATAAAAAAGTAATATAAAGTAAAAAAGGAATAAAGGAAATTAATAACCTTTATAAAACCTTAATAATAATAAAAAAGATTGTATTAATTAATTATTAAAGAAAAAATAAGTAATAAAATTAATAATAAAGGCTTAAATTTATATTATTATTTAAATAAATATATTAAAAGATAGAAAAATATAGAAAAAGTAATAGTAATAAATAATATTGAAAGCTATAAATATATTAAGTTAAATAATAATATAATTTTACTACAGTATTATATTATTTTTATTATTTTTATAAATATATTAAAGATAACTTTTATAAAGTAATTAACTTTATTTCTTATTTAAAGGTCTAAAAGTATATCTTTTAATTTTATTATAAAAGTAAGCTATATTATTATTATTACTTTTAATATTTTATTTATAATATATAAAAAAATATTAAATATTATACTTTAATTTATCATTATTTAATAAATATTCTCTTTAATTTATAAAAAATAATACCTTTAGCTTTTTAATATAATTTTAAGTAATATTTGATAAAATTACTAACTTTTACGATTTCGCTTACACTATAATAGCGCTATAAAATTAACTTAAATTAACTTAAAAAGCTAATAAAAAGTTTTATTATATTTATTTACCTCCCTTTATAATAAAATATTAAGCTTAAAATATAAATATAATAAATAGTATAATAATAATAAATATTAATATAAAAAACTATAGCTTTTTATAAAGTTATTATAATTTCTTTATTTATTATAATAAATTTATAGTAAAAACTTAAGTTAATACTATAGTTAATAAAGTTGAAAATTAAATACTAACTTATTTATAAAAGAATATAATAAAATTATTAAACTTATATTAACCTTTTTATTAAAAAAAGTTTAAAAGGTTATTTTATATATTATTAATATAAAAATAATATAAGCTTATTATAAATAATTTACTAACTTTATATTAACCCTTTAAAAACTAATTATAATTATTAATTTTAAAGTAATAATTAAATAAATAATTAAAAAGGCTATTTAACTTAAATTTATATTAATTATAATATAAGCTAAAATTATAGCTAATAATATTATTTTAATAACTAATAAATATATTTATTTAATTACTTTTATAATAATAATACTTTATATTTATAAATAAATTATTATTATAAGTAATTTAATTAATAAAGTAGTTAAATAATATAGCTTAAAAGATATTATTAATATGATAAATTAAGCTATAAATAAAGATATTATTATAGTTATAAAATACCTTTATAATAATAATATAATTATTACTTTTAAAAATATAGCTTAACTTTATATTAAAAATATAAAATTAATTTAAACTACCTTTAGCTTAATTATAATATTAAATTAATATATATTTAATATTATTATTAAAAAATTTTTTATTAATTATATATATTAAATTATTAAAGAAAATGCTTTTTATAACTTTATTATTATAATTAATAATAATATTATTAAAGTAATATAATAAAAACTTTATAATATTATAATATAAGCCTCTTTTATATTTAAAATTAAAGATATTAATATAGTTAATAAACTATATTATAAAGAAGTTATATATAAAGTTAAAATATTTAAAGTAAAACTATATAATAAAGCTTTTTACCTTTATTAATATTATTAATACTTTAAATTTAATTATATTATTATATATTATATTATAACTTTATATTATAGCTATTATATTATTATTATATATACTTTTAAAATTAATTACTTAGCCTTTATAAATATAAATTAAAAGTAATATATTAACTATTTAACTATTTACTTTATTTAATTAAAATATTATTTAATTATTAATAATAAATAAATAAAAGCCTATATTATATATTTAAATTAATTTAATAGCTTTATTACTTTATTTATATTAATATTTAAAAATATAAATAATTAAATTAAAGTTAAAATTTATAGTTATTATAAATAAATAAATAATACTTTTTTAAATAAAGCTTTATTATAAAAGTATAATAAATATCTTTAAAGTAGCTATAATTAATATTTAAGCTTTAATATAACCTTTAAATTATTTTTATTAAAGCTTTAAAAGGCTATTAAAGCTTTTTTTAGTTATTATATTAATATTAAATTAGCCTTTTTATTATAAAAAACCCTTTTATTTTTTAATTAAATATAATATTATAAATAATATATTAAAATATATAAAAAAAGATATAATTTATTTACTTAATATTTAAGTTTTAATTTAAAATTAATATTATAATAATTTAAAAACTATATAGTATTAATAAAAACCTTTTAAACTTAAGCTTAAGTTTTTATTAATTTATAATTTTAAATAAAAAAATAGCTATTTATATTTATTATTAATATAGCTTTAATTTATAAATAATATAGTTTAATATTAATTAATATATTATAACTCTTTATAATATTTATATTTATTTTATTTATTTGTTTATTATTATAATTAAATAATTTCTTTTTATAACTTTATTATAAAACTACTATAATATTAATATATTTTTATTAATAACTTTAATTAATATTACTTTTTTTTTAAAATTAATATAGTTACATATTATTTAATAGTAATAAACTTTTAATAATAATAAATTAATAAGAACTTAAATTTATTATATTATAAAGTAAAATAATATAATAAATATAAAGTAAAAGAAATAGTATTATTAATTATATTTAGTTTTTTATTAATTTTTAAACTTAATGTTTAAAAGAATTAAAATTTATTAAATTTAATTATATTTTATAGTTTATTTATATTACATTTTATAATTATTACTTTATAATTAATATAATTTAACTTTTTCATTACTTTAAATAGCTTTAAATAAATAAAATATTTATTATTATAAAGGTAATATATTACTTTTACTTTTTTTTTATTTTAATTATTTTTAAAACCTTTTATTAAATTAATTCTTTTATTATATAATTTATAATTAAATTTATTATTATTATTACTTTATTTATATTAAAGGGCCTTTATAATATCTTTAAAGTATAATTATTATAAACTTTTAAAGTTTATAATATTATTTATAATATTAAATATATTTAATAACTTTAATAATATTATTATATTAACGTAAGCTAATAAGCTATTGTTAATATAACTTTATATTAAAAATAAATTATTTATAAAAAATAATATAGCTTTTAATACTATATAGTAATAAATATAATAATAAAAAAAATAATCTTTAAAAAATTAAAATAATAAACTTAACTTTATTATAATTTATTATTTAAAACTACTTAAATTTTAAACTTTTATTATAGTAGTAATAATATACCTTTAGCTATATTTTATTATAATAAAGTAAAAGTATTCTTTAATAGGTTTTTTTAACTTTAATTATTTATATAAATAATATATTAATTACTCTTAGCTTTTAACTTAACTTTACTATATTTTTTAAAAAAAACTACTTTATTACTTTAAAAATATATAATATCATTAAAAAGCTAATTAATTAAAAGGCCTTTAAATTTAATAAGCTTTTAATAAAGTTCTTTAAAGCCTATAATAAACTATTTATTTATATTCTCTTTAATTTATTTAATATATATTACTATATTAAATATTATTTAGTATTATTTTAAAAGGCTAAAGTTATAGTTTTTTATAAATTAAGTAAGTCTTTTAAAGAAAGAAAATATATTAATATATAAAGATTAATCTCTTTTTTTAATATTTTAAATAAGGTTTTAAAAGTAATAATAATAATATAAATTATTTATATAATTAAAAAAGGTAATGCTTTTTTAAAGCTTTAAATAAATAATTATATTAATTATTTTATAAATATAGCTTTTATAATTTTAATAAAAGTAATATATATAATATAGTATTATAATAATATTACTTTACTTTTTTAATTAAATATCTTTACTATATTTAATATAATATATTATATATAACTTATTTATATTATAGTTTTTATTAAACTTTTTATTTAAATAGTATATTAAATTTAAGCCTTTATTATATTATATAAAGCTTATTTTATATTTAATAGTTAAATAATAACTCTTTATATAATATTTATAAAGGTTTTTAAAGGTTTTTTATATCCTTAATTTTTTTTTTACTTTATATTACTTTACTTTATATTAAACTTATAATAATTAACTTAATATTAATATTTAATTTTTTTAATAATATAAATATTTTAATATATAGCTATATTATAAAGAAGACTTAAGCTTAACTTAAAACTATATAAATAATTTATTAAAATTAATTCTTTAAATTTAGCTTTGTTATAGACTGGCCTAGAGGCGTGCTGCTTTCTAGTGTTAATAAAGTTTATATTAATCTTACCCCCCTTAAAAGAGGGCGAAGAGTGAAGAGAAACTATTTTAGTTTATATAGGTATTTACTTAAGTAAATACTTAGGGTTTTATTTAGCTTTATTAAGTCTTCTTTATAGAATTATAATAAATCTATTAAATTATTTTTATAGAACTATAATGGTTCTATTATAGCTTTATAACGCTTCCCTTACTATTACTACTATATATTTAAGCTAGTAGCTTAGATTTATTATATAGCCTTTTATTAAATTATTATATTAAAGAAGTAGTAGTAGTGTAGTTATAGAATAATATTGTTTTATCTATATTCTATAGGTTTACTATTTACTATAGCTTTACTTTTTATATATTACTTAATTATATAGTTTGCATTAATTAATAATAAATAAGTAAATAAATAAATAAAAGTTAAAAATAAATATATTTATTACTATATAATACGCTTTTTGTTAATAAAAGCCTATTATAATCCTTACTACTTATTTTATTAGTAGTTATAATCTTTTCTTTCTTTATATTCCCTAAAGTTATTTATTTTAATATTATATCTTTATTATTCCTTTAGCCCTTTACTATTATTTTATAATATTATTAAAGTATTTATATTAGTAAATTAATATAAAATTATATTTTTTTAGTATTAATTTATAAATAAAGTAGCTATTTCTTTAATATATATTAAAACTATTTTATTATTAAGCTAAAACTATTTATAAAGAAGGTATATTCTATTTTTTATTTAAGAATATTATAAAAAAGATATAGTAACTTAAATAAAGGTTTAAAAACTATATTAATTATTATTAAAGCTTTTATACCTTTTTCTTTACTACTACTTAAGTAGTATATTAATAAAATCTTTATAAAGGGGAATTTCTATAAAAATTTCTTTAAAAGTATTAAAGAGAAAAAGAATAATATTTATATTTAATATAGAGATAATATAGTATACTATAGAAAGTATAGCTACTAGCCTTTAGAAACTAATTAATTAAAATTATATTAGCTTTATATTATAGTAAAGAGAGAATATAATTAAAAGTTATAGATTTATACTATTAATTTAAAACTATATTAAGTATATTTATTTATTTATTTATTTATTTATTTACTCTAGGGGGTATAGAGCCCTTAGCTTGTACCTTATCTTAGTGACCTATATAGGAAAAACCTTAGAATAAAGGGGAAAACCTATATATAGTAATAAATATAGGTACTAAGAAGGCTTAAGTTAAGCCTTAAGTAGTATTTATTATAAAAATTAATATATTATTAACTAGACTTTAGCTATAGTTATTAAAAGAAGTTTAATAAAGGGCGTAAGTAATATATATAAAAAGGTATATAAAAATATATTAAATTTAAATAAAGGGGGATAAAGACCTTATAAGCTTAGGTTAAGCTTTATTTAAAGCTAAACTAAGTTATTAAAAGAGGTATAGTATATTAGCTATACACTATAAAATATAAGGTAATATAAAGGGGCGTAGAAGGTTATAAAAGGTTATAGGTTATAGTATAGCTACACTATTAATTTAAAGGTATATTAATTACTAAATTAAGTAATTATTATATACTAAATTATTAAGAGTTATTAATTTAGTAAGTGCTAAATATAGAACTAAATTAAGCCTTAGTAGTAAATAGTGTAAATATAGTATAGTAGTAAAATAGTAGTTATTAATTATTTAAATAAATTTAGTATATTAATAAATAATTTAATAAATAATTTAAAGCGCTACTCTTTTTTTATAAATAAAGGGAACCTTTTTAAAGGTTTTTTTCTCTTTTTCTCTCTTTTTCTCTTTATATTTAAATAAAAATTATAAATACTTCTTTCCCTTTTAAAGTTTAATATAAAGCTATTTTAGTCTTTATATTAAAGCTAGCTTAAACCTTTAATATTATATTAATTTTAAGTAATAAAGAAAATAGCTAGTTAATTAAAAGTTAAAGGCTTTTTAATAAATTTTTAGTCCCTCTTTATATTTATTTAAACCTTAACTTTAATTTATATAGAGTGTAAAGTAAGTATACTTTTACTCCCCTTACCTTAATAAAATAGAAAACCTTAATATATACTACTATAATTAGTTTAATAGATATTTAATTTAAATTTATAATAGAGACACTATAGCTAACTTAAATTTTAAATATTAGTTTAAACTATTATAAGTATATATAGCTTAATAAAGTATATTTAATAAGTTTTTAAAATTAAATATAAAGTTAAATTAAATATTAATTAAAGTAAGCCTTATTTAATTTAATAATAGTTTATAATATAGTATAAAAGGTCTTTAACTTTTAAATATAATATAATTTAAACTATTTTATATAGTTTAATATAAGTTTAATTTAACCTTTTAATAAACATATAGTAGTAGCTAACTTTATATAATATAATTTATATAGAGTTATTTAATAAATAGCTTAATACTTTATTAATATTAAAGTAGCTTTAATATAGGGCTTAAATTAAGTCTTTATTATAATTATTATATATAATAGTATTTATAAATATAAAATACTAATTTATATAGGCTATATTATTAATATACTAAAGTAATATAATAATTTAATAAAGTAGTTTTTAATAAAGGTAATTAATATCTATAGTAATACTATATTAAAGAGAAGTAAGAAAGAAAGAGAAAGAGAGAAAAGAAAAAGAAAGAGAGAAGTAAAGGAAGAGAGAGGCTAAAGTAAAGGCTATAGTAAAAGAGAAATAGAGATATATAAATAGCCTTATAGTTAGCTTTATAGCTATTAAGCTAAGAGTTTTTTTTTATTTTTTTTTTATTTTTCTTTTTTTTTTCCTTTTTTTTTCTTTATTATATTTTTTTAAAAAGTTTTTAAAAAAATAAAATAAAATAATATATAGTTTAGTGTAGTTATATATTAATATTAATATAAATACTAAAGTATAATATAATAGTGGTTTAAAGTAATAAAGGTAAAGTAGTAAAAAGGCTTATATTAAGTTTATATTAAAAATTAAAAGGTATTATTATTTACTACTATTTCTTTTATAAAGTAAAGGTAAGTTAAAAGTGTAGAAAATAACTAATTTTAAAGAGTTACTTTATTAAATATTATATAAAGTTAAGCTAGTTAAAGGTAGTATAGATTTTCTTTAAGTTTTAAATTAAATTTACTTTAAACTTTAAAAAATAAAGGTAATTATATTTAAAATATTAAAAAATAAAGTAGTAAATATCTTTATAATTACTTTAATAGTAGTATATTAATAAATTTATACTAAAAATATAATAAAAGTAAAAAAAGGAGTTAAAGCTAATTTTTTTAATATAAAGCTAAACTAAGGTTAATAATTTAAACTTAATAAAATAATAGTAAAATTAAAGTACCTTTTTTTTAAAGTAAAAGTTTAGGTTTTATTTAGCTATAATAGGGTATTAGCTTAAATATTAATAAGCTATTAAGGCTTATTTCTAAAGCTATTACTCTTTTTAGTTTAATTTTAATGTTTTAAATATAAAGGATATAGTAAAGTTTAATAAAGGCTAAGTTAAAAGTAATATAAAGTTAATATAGAGTTATTTTTTATATTAAGCACTATATTAAAAATAGGTCATTATTAAAGTATAAGCTATTTAAATTTTATTAGCTATTTTATTTACCTTAATTTTATTATAAAATTATTAAGCTTAATAATTAAGGTATAGGTTTAAAAAGGGGATGATTACCTTAGTTTTAATTAAAGACTATAGTATAGCTTTATAAATATTAGTAATAATATAAAGGTATTAAATTTATTTTATAATAAAGGCTTTAATAATATCTTTAGCTATACCTTTATATTTAATTAAAGTATAATATAAGCCTATACTATAGCTAATAAAGCTTTAAATAACTTAAGTATAAAGGAGTTTAAATTTATATAGTAAATACCTTTAAATAAATATAAAAAGCGTAGTAAAGGTAAGTTACTACTATATTAGTTTTATAATAAGCTTAAGCTAATAAGCCTTTTATTAAAGTTTATAATAAATTTAAATACTAAAGAAATAAGCTAACTATACTAACTAAACTATTATAGTTTTAAATTAAATTAGCATTATTATTAGCTATCTCTTTTTATTAAAGTAAATAAGTTTACTTTTTTATAAATAAAACTTTAAGTTTAATTTATAAAACTATTCTTAATAAGCTACCTAAGTAGTTTTAAGTTAAGCCTAGGTTTTCTTTATTATATAGCTATATATTAAGATATTAATATTATTAAAAAAGCTAAGTACTAATATAAAGTTAACTATTATAAATTTAATGTAAAGTAAGGTAATATAAAGGAGAAAAAGGATTAAAAATATAAAGGACCCTTAAGGGACCTTTATAAATACTATATAAAGGGCTATTATTTAGCTATTAAATATAAAGTAAGCTTTATATAATATAGTAAAGGCTTAGGTTTAATATATTATTTATATATAGAGATTAGTAAAGACTATAATATAAGTAAGTTTTATATAATATACTATATTAAAGGCAGCTAAAATATTAAGCTAAAGGAGTAATATAGTGTTACTATAGTGCTATACTATATATATAGCTTTTATTAAAATAGTAAAGGCTACCTCTATAAAATAATTAGTATAGTTATTTATTTAAAGCTTTAAAAAAGCATTACCCTTCTTAGCTATATAAGTAATTTATACTATTACTATTACTTTTAATACCTTACCTATAATATTAAAAAAAGAGATTAGTCTTTATATATTAATATACTTCCTTTTTTTTAATAACTTTTTTAGCTTATAAAGAACTATAACTTTAGCCTTTTAAAATAAAGTTAAGTAGTACTTAATATAGTAATATATATTAAGTAAATTAAAGAGAATATTAATAAATAGTTTACTATAGGCTTTAAAGAACTTTATTAAAAGCTTATTAAATTTAAAGGCTTTTTAACTAATTAATTCTTTAATTATATTATATATCTCTAAGGCTATAAAGTAGTCTTTCTTTAAAAATATAATAAAGTTAAATTAAAGGCTAAAGTTAGCTAATATATTATTTATATAAGTAGTTAAAGTAAAAAAGAATTTATTAAAGAATACCTTTACTTTATTATAGTAAAAGGTAGCTAAAGATATATTATTACTACTATAGTAAAGGGCTAGAACTTAAATAGTTTTAAATAATAAGCTACTATAAAGTTAAGCCTATTATTTTAATTTTTAAAGGTTACTTTTTTTAATTATTATATTTACTACTATATAGTATTAAAAGCTATATTATTTATTATAAATAACTTATTTTTAATTTAAGGCTATATTAATAGTAACTTACTAGCTTACTTTAATATAGTAATATTACTAAAGTCTTTAAGTATATTTTATATTATAAATAGCTTTATAAACCTTAAGGGTTTACTATAGCTATACTTTAAAGGTATTATAAAGGCCTTTTAATATAAAAAAGGTAGTAATAGTAGTAAGTTTAATTATAAACTATATAGTAAAGGAGTTAATTTAATAAAAGGTATTAAGGATAGTTAATATAAAGGAGAGGTAAAAGTAATGCACTATTTTTATAATAATAAGCGTTTTATTTATTTAAAGCTATTTAAAGTAGTATAAAGGTTATTTAGTAATAATAATTATAAAACTATAATTATAGAAAGCAATATAAATAAGCTATAAAATATAATTAAACTTAATAAAGTTTAATTCTTTTAAAAATTAAGTTTAAAGGTTAATAAAAAACTAAATATAGTTAATAATACTATTTCTTTTACTTTATATTTATTATATTATTTTACTTTAAAGTATAATAAGCTTAAGTTATTATTAAGTTATAACTATTAAGAGTTTACTATTATTAAGTAATATATAGCTATATTAATTTTAAAAGGGGTAGTATTAATTAAAGTTATTAATAAAAATATAGTAGTACTATAGTAGTTTTATAAAAAAGTTATAAAAAAGAGTTATTTAATTATAATAGTAAGTAAAAAAGTAAATAAAGTAAATATTAATATTATAAAGGGTTATAGTATATTAATTAACATTAAACTATATTATTTATAAGCTAAAGCTATATTAATAGTAAATATAAATAGCTATTCTTTTACCTTAAACTATAAATTAATAAAAACCTAAGCTTAGGTTTAAAGGGTCTTTATTAATATTATATAGTTTTTAAATTACTACTATATTAGTTTTAAGTTAAAACTTAAGAGCTAAGTAAATAAGTTATATCTTCTTTTATATATTTTAATATATTACTTATAATATTATATTTAATTAAAGGGTAAGAGGGTTTTTTATAATAAAGAGGCTAACTTAATATTAAAATAGTAGCTAAAGAAGGCCTTAATAACGCTTTAAAGCCTTAATGAAGGGGGTATAAATATTATATTAAGGCCTAAGTATTAATTATAACTGCTTTAAAGGTATTTACTACACTTTTAAAGTAAGGCTTTATTAAAGAGAGTATTATTAACTTATTTATAATAGCTATAGGTTTAAACCTTAATTTAACTATTTATATTTATAAAGGTTAATATAGGTAAGGTAGTAAAGCTATTAAGCTAGCTTAAGTATATAGTATAGGCTTTTATTTAGTAGTTATTAGTAATTAAGTAATATTTTAATTAAGTAAAGTAAGTGCTTATATAGTTAATATATTACTTTTACTTTATATTTATAATAGCTAAGTAATTAGTCTTAAAAGTATACTTAATAGTAGTGTAGTAGCTATAATATAGAGTTATAGTGTAGTATATAGTAATATAATTAAATTTAAAGTATTAATAATATTAATATAGGTAAAGAGCTTTATTATATAGTTTAGCTTTAAATATTTTAACTTTATAAATAACTTCTCTATAGTATAGTCTATTAACTATATTAATATCTTTAATTTTAAAGATAAAGGGGGCTTATATTATAGTGCTATAGAGTTTTTATACTATAACCTTAGCAATACTACTATTATTAATAAAAGTAAGGTAATAGAGAATGTCTTCCTTAGTAATTTAATATATATAATAAATAAGGAATCCTTTAATAATAATACTAAATATTTATTAGTTTAATATTATATTTAAGCTAAAGGTAGTTTAGACCTATTTTATATCTTTAATATAAAGTTAAACTATATCTTTAAAGGTAATTACTATATTACTACTATAGAGGCGCTTTATAGCTACTATAGTGTCTTTACTTATAGCTTTATTAATAATATAAATAATGTCTTTTAAGCTATATTATTTAACTACTTTACTAATTTAGTTACCTTTAATAATAGTCTCTTTATAAATATAAGGCAGTACTACTATAAAGGTAGCTAAGTAAATAAACTTATTAGTTATTAAGGTAGCGTTACTAACTATAATTTTAATTTATATTATAATTAATATAGTTTTAAGTTAAATAGCCTTTTTAATTACCCTTTTAACTATTACTTTAAAGTTAGTAGTTATAACTAGTTTCTAAGGGTTAGTAAATTACCTATAATAGGCCTATATTATTTCTACATTAATAATATATAAAATAACCTTTTAAAGTCTTTTTAATAAAAAGATTAGTATAAGCTTAGTAATTTTATTATATTTTTATTATAAATAAACTAATATTTAGTTTTAAGCTATATTAGCTATAGTGTTAACTTAGTTTTCTACTATAAACTTATTATAATAGGTAAGGGGATTATAGTAACTTTATAAAAGGCTATAGTTTTCTATATTAATATTTATTATTATTATACTATTTACTATACCTATACTTTAGGCTTAATATATTATTATAAAAAAGAGTAAATAAATATAGCAAAACTTTTTATTTATTTTTTAAGTTAATTTAAGTTAATTCTATAGCGTTATTACAGTGCAGGCGAAATCGCGAAAGTTCTATATATTTATATATATTAAGTATATTATAATATTATTATAATAATTAAGTAGGGGGTAGCTATTAAGACTTTAACTATAAGTAAAATAAAGTTAGTTTTAACCTTTAAGTATTTTAAAATAGCTTAATAATATAAGTAATAATATATTTATACTTAAGTTATTATAGCTTAAAGAAAAAAACCTTAAAATACTTTAAGTAAAATTAAGGCTAAATTTTAAAAAAATACTACTACTACTTTAAGTAGTTTTTAAAGTATACTTTAAAAGCTTATAGCTACTTTAAGTAGTTTCTATAAAATACCTCTATAACCTACCTTTAGTAATATAAGTAATAGCTATAAAGCTACTAAAAGAGAATTATTTTATTAGTAGTAATATAAAGCTTTACTTTAAAATTATTACTTTATTTTACCTAAGCTATTAAAGTATTTAATAAATATAATATAGTTTTTATATAAATTTATTTAAAATATAATTAATACTATAGTAAATCTTTAATAATAAATAATACTATTAATATAGTAAAGTATTTATAGTAAAGTACTGCTTTTAAATACTTTACTTATCTCTCCTTTAAGTATTAAGTTTAAGGTAATAACTTCTTAAAATAATATATTAATAGTGTCTTTTAATATTTAATATATATTAAATACTTAATATATATAAAGGGCTAGTAATACCCTTTAGGAATTATTTTAAGTATATTTTACTTTTATAGCTAATATATTACTCTTTATAAATAAATAGGTACTTTTAGTGCCTTCTACTATTTTACTACTAATTTAAATTAATTTTATAAATATATTAAAGCTATTTTATAAAGGCTTTAAAGAACTATTTTATCTTTACTTTATTAATTTTAAAGTATAAGCTAATACTATTTTTAGTATTTTAATATTAAAGTTAAGGTGCCTTTACCTTCCTTTTATTATTAAGCTAAAATACTTTATATATACTTAAGATATTAAAATAAGCTTAAATTTTATATTAAAGATCTTTAAGTATTATTACTACTATTTTAATATTACTATAAAAATAAATTATGATTTAATTAAGTAAAGGGTAAAGATTAAAAAGAAGGTAAGTATATTAACTATAGCATTTAAGTGTTACTTTTATAACCTTTTTAATACTCCTTTATTTTTTAATTTTAAAGATATTATAATTATTTTAAATATTATTTATATCTCTTTTACTTTAAAGTATATTTCTTTCTTTATTTCTTTTATTAGCTAAACTAGTTTTTATTTAATATAAGCGTTAATTAAATATAATCTATATAAAGCCTATAGTATAAAGCTATTTATAAATTCTTTTAATATTTTATAGTATTTATTATTATATTATTTACTACCCTTTAAGAGTATTTAGTAAAAGTGTATAATATATAAAGTAGCTATAGCTTTATACTATATAATAAAGGACCTTTAAAGCGCTTATAATTTATAAGTAAAGGTTAGAATTTTAATAAACTTTTATTTTTAATTATATTTATATTATTTTTAAAATTACTACCCTTTTATATTTATATTAAAATATTTTTATTATAAAATAAAACTAATCTCTACTATATCTTTACTTTAAATACTATAATTATTTAATAAAGTATTAAAATTTAAAATAATTTTAAAAAATATTTATATTTATTTATATTATAAACTACTCTTTATTAAATTAACTTTAAGATTTAAGTAATATATTTCTTTTATTAATATATTAAAAAGTATTAAGTTAAAGAGAGATAAAGGGTCTTTAAAATTAAAATTACTTTAATTATTATTTTCTTTAAAGTTAAATAAGTTCTTTAAGTATAACTTTAATTATATAATATTAAATACCTTTACTCTTTTAAAACTAAAGATATAGAGAGTTAAAGGAAGTTAAAGGAGAATTAATAAAAGGCTATTAAAATTATAACTTTAGCTCTTTAGCTATTAATATTATATTATAGTAAAGGATATAAAGAATATAAAAAAGTAAAGAAATAAAGGTAAAAAAGTAATAAAAGGGTTTAAATATAAAATTGTTTAAGGTTAATCTTTAATATATAAATTAAAAGTTTAAATTTATATTAACTTAAGTTTATTACTTATTTATATATTTCTTTATTATACTTTATAGTAAAAGAGTGGCTTTATATCTTTAAAGTTTTTTAATAGTTTTTAAATTAATTAAATATACCCTTTTTAATAAACTAAAATATTTTATTATTTACCTTAGCTTTATATATTCTATATTATAAAGATCTTCTTTACTTTATATTTAATAAAATTTAAGTTATTTTTTAAAAGGAGAAAAGTTAAATTTAGCTAAAAGTTAATAAATATTTATAATAAAAGAGAATTAATAGTAATATATTTAAAAAGGTTAATATAAAAGATTAAGTAAATACTATAAAAAATATTAAAGTAAATAGTAAGTAGTATAAATATATTAAAGATATAGTACTTTACTATTATTTAATTTAGTTTCTATAATAGCTTATTTATTTTAATATATTAAAAATTAAGCTAAACTATATCCTTTATTATAAAATACTGTAATGGATTTAAGCTAGTGGCTCGGATCCTAGATGCATAATAATGTAGAAAGGGCTTATTAGCTTTATTAAGAAAGGATAGGGGATATATCCTACTTATAGAACCCTACTATACTTTTACTAAGACTGTTTTTAGTAAGGCTTTATTAAAACTCTATTAAATAAGTATATAAAGACTTAAAAGTATATAAACTAATAAAAAGAAAAAAGAGATAAAGGACTTCTTTTCTTTTTATAATTAATATTAACTCTATTAATATTAAATTATAGTAGCTATTTAAGTTAGTTTATAATATATATTAACTATTTATAAATATAGTAAAGTTAATATAAACTTAATAAATAATAATTACTAAAGTTAATTTAATAATATTTATAAACTACACTTCCTTTAAAAAATAGTAGTGTAATATAAGGTATAATTAATAAAGATATACCTTTATATAATAGCAGTAAAGGTAGTAATATAAAGCGCTATATTTATAACTTTTATAATAACTATAGTCCTTATATTAAAATAGCTTAAGTATAAACCGCTCTTTATAAAAACACTATATAATAGTAATAAAGCCTCTTTTTAAATATAGTAAAGCTTTATAGCTTATAAATTAAAGGCTAACTTAAACTTTATTAATATTAATTATAATAAATAGTTCTTAATTTATTAAAACTTAGGTTTAAAAATATAGAAATATATTGCTTTATTTTTTAAACTAAGGTATACCTTTAAGTATAACCTTTAATACTTTCTTTAATACTTTAATAAAATATTTATAAACCTTTATTAAAAGAAATAAATAGTCTTTAAACTAAATTAGCTTAAATAGTATATAAGTAAATGTTTTAATAACTTTTATATTTATTTTAAGTAAAAGTTTATTTTTACTAAAGGTATTAATTAAGTAAATATAGTAAAACTCTTTAAGCTTTATACTATATTTAATAAATATATATATAACTATTATATAGGCTATAATATCCTTTATAATAATTACTATAAAGCAGTTAAATGTTACTATAGTATTATTTTAAATATTAACTTTTATTACTTAAAAAAATATATTAAGGCCTACTAATATAGTTACTAAGCTTAAAACTATAAAGGGGATATTTTTATAATTAATATTAATATTATTACCTTTAAAAACACTACTTTAAAAATAAATAAGGACTTATAAAAAATAAAGTTTAAGGTAAAATACTTTACTTAATAAAGAGTAAATAAATACTATAGGTAAAATAAAATATTATTAAATAATAGCATTAAGTAAGCTAATATCTATATTATAGTATAATAAGATATTATATTTAAAGTTATAACCTTCTTTTTACTTATTACTTAAATAAAGTAGCTATTTAAATATATAAGGTTTTTAATAAAAAGATAGTAAGTAAACCTTTTAAATTTAATTTAAAAAAAGAGATATATATTACTTAAGTTTTAATAGTAGGTATTAATTTAATAATAAATTATATTACTAACTTTTTAATAACTTAATATATTTATATAGAGAAATAAAAGGCTATATAAAGGAACTACTATTTCTCTTACTTATTCTTTATAATAATACTATATTCTTTATTACTTAAGTTAATAGTAGTTATAATAGCTTTACTACTATAAGTAAATATATTATATAATACTTAAAACTTTAATATATTTCCCTCTTTATATTATATTAAATTACTATAGTAGTAAAAGCTACTTTAAAATAAAACTAAGCCTTTATAAAGCGCCTATATATTACTTACTTAGTTTACTTTATAGCTAATATTAATAAATAAGTATTCCTTATTATAGCTTATATAATCTTAAGTCTTTTATATAATTATATCCTTAAATTACCTTAATTATTATAAAATAAAATTAAGATTTATACTACTTAATGCTATTTTATTATAAAAGCTTAATTAAGCTTTTAAGTTTAGGCTTTAAATAGCTATTACACTTCTATCTTTATTATAGTAATATTAAGATTTATTTATATAACCTTAATATAATATATAGCTAAATTAAATATATTTATTACCGTTATAGTAATAAGTTTAAAAGAGATTAATACTGTTTTATTAAATATAATAAATAGCTTTATTTCTTTAAATAGTAATATTACTATATAGCTTTTACTTAAATTATAGAATTTTATAAATATTTTTAGTAAAAAGAAAGTAAATACCTTTTTACTATATTAAAGCTATTTAAATTACTATATACACTTATAAAATAATCTAAATAGCTTTACCTTAAAACTTCTATAAGCGCTACTATATAATATACTCTATTACTAGCTCCTTAAAATCTAGAAATAAATTATAAACCTTATAAATAAAGGGTGAATTTAAGTATTATTCTTTTTAACTATAGTATTAGTTCTCTTTATTAAAAAGGTAAGTAAAGAATAGTAATTTTATATTAACTATTACACTTTAAATAAAGTTATAAACAAAAACTAATACCTACTACTACTAATAAAGAAGACCTTATAATCCCTAATAAAGGCTAAGTAATTTATAAAGCTTAATATTTATATAGCCTTTTATTACCTATAAGTAGTAATAGAAAATAAACACTTTATAGCTTTTTATATATAATTTAGCCTCTTTAAGTAGCTTATTTACCTCTTTAGCCTAGCTAAGGCCTTAGCTATATTTTAATAATATATTAATAATGCCTTAAGTAATGCCTTTAAGCTATATATTACTACTTACCTTAATAATATTTTAATTTATATTAATAGGTTTTCAAAGAATTATATTTAATATATATAAAAGGTTCTCTCTTACCTTTATAAGGTAGGCCTTTACTTTAATATTAATAAATATACCTTTAGTGTAAAGAAAGTAAAGTATTTAAAGTTTATTATTTATATAAAGTATAAGCTTTACTTAAATTTAAAGAAAATTATAGCTATTTATAATTAAAAGGCTTTTATTAAAGTATAAAGGGTTTAAAGCTTCTTTAATTTTATAAACTTCTACTAAGAATTTATAGTTAGCTTCTTTAACCTTATTAACCTACTCTTTATATTTATTAAAAAGGGTATACTATTTATTTAGTTAATAAAATATAAAGCTACTTTTACTGCTTTAAAAAATATATTTATTATATACTTAATCCTAGCTTAATAGAATTTTAAAAAGGATATTATAGTTAAAGCTAATATTTTAAAAAAGGCTTTAAAGAGTTATCTATTTTAATATAATAAAGAGGGTATTTTATAACTAATAGCCTATTACTTAGCCTATTTATTAAGTATTAAATAAAACTATATAATTTATAATAAAGAACTATTAAGTATTATTTTCTACTTTAAAGCTTAGTTAGCTAAATTATATAGTATAGCTTAACTATTTACAATCTTTATTAACTATAAAAACCTAAAGTACTTTACTAATCTATATAAAATATTAAAATAATAAGTATAATAAATAAAAATATTAATGCTTTTTAACTTTTACCTTTATTACTACTTTAGCTTATAAATTACTAAACTAAATGCCTTTTTATAATATAAATAAAATAAAAGCTATAACTTTATTAACCTTTAAAGCTTAGTTTACTTTATTTTAATTTTTATTATTAATATATAAAAAGAATACTAACTTAACCTTATTTAAAATTTTATTAAGACTTCTATAGCTACCTTAGCTTTAATAATACTACTATTTAAATATAAGCTATTTTTAAAGAAGTATATTAAAAACCTTTAAAACTAAGCTTTAATAGTAAACTTAATTTATTATATAAAGCTATAAGCTTTATATAATAAAGTATAACGTTTTCTACTTAAAGCTACTATTAAGGCTTAAATAAAAGATTATAGTATTAATATTTATAAAGCGCTATTATTTTAAAGGCAACTATAAGTACTATAATATAAGCCCCTTATAACTATATTAATTTAGTGTATATATAATTCTCCTTTATTAAAATACTTAGAAAAAAATATAATTTTTTAAGCCCTTTATTATAACTTTTATTAAAATAAAATATCTACTAATATAGTATAATATATTTATAACTGCTTTTACTATAAAGGATATAAAAGCTATAAGCTTTAATAAAGTTACCTTTAGCTAATTTTAGCGCTAAACTATTATTAGTTTTAAATTTTAATTAATTTTATAATAAAGCTACCTACCTTTAATAATTAAGTACTATAGTACCTTATAGTTATTATAAACTATCTCTTTAAATATATTTAGCTAAAGGTAATAGTAAATATAATAGCTAAGGAGTATATTACTTAATTTTTATTTTATTAATAGTATTTCTATAGCTTTCTTTATAGTATTATTTTAATTATAGTTTAAATTAAATTAACTTCTTTTAATTTACCCTTTACTCTTTAATAAAAATTAAATAGTTACTCTTTACTATTTATTACCTTTAAATAAATAAAGGTATAAAGTAAATAAATTAAAAGGTATAGGTAGCCTTTTATATAGTAATAGGATTTTTATAATATAACTAGCTATTTTACCTTCTTATTTACTAGTTAGTATTAAATAACTATATATTTATAGTAACTAAAATAAGTGTAAATATAGTAATCTATAAATATAATATAAAACTTATTTAATACCTATTAAAATTACTTTAAAGCTATATATTCTTTAAGGGTTATATAATTTAATTCCTTAAGTATATTTAAAAAAGTATATAATTAACTTAAATAATAATTAACTTTATTTAATAACACTAATAAAACGCTTACATAAATTATAATACCTTATTAAGCACTTTTAAGTTAAGGATCTTATATAGCTTAATTTATAATATATTAAAACTAACTATTTTAGTTATAAGCTTAATTAAATTATAGTAAAATACTATATCTTTAAAGTCTTTATACCTTTTACTATATACTTTAATATTTTAAATAGTATTTATTTAGTTTTCTATATTAACCTTATTAAATATATAGTAAATAACCCTTTACCTTTCTAAATAGTTTAAAATATATATTTAAATCTATTTTTATTAATATTTAAAGAGAATACTACCTTAGTAAAATATATAGTTAAGGAGGTTTTAGTAGCTAAAAACGCTTAAAGTAGGGGCTAATAATATAATATTTTAATTAAATAAGTAGGCTATAAATAACCTATATAGAAGCCTTTAGAATTTATAAAGAATATAAAGGTATTAATATAATTTAAATTATAGTAAAGGGATATATATTTCTATAATAGGCTTATTATATAATAATAAAGTTTAATTTTATATTTATTTAAAGGCTTATTTAAACTTAAATAAAATCCTATAATATATTTTACTTTTACTTTATTTACTATTAATAATTATAATTATTATTTTTATTAAACCCTTTCTTTTTATTATTTTCTTTATTTTTTATTTAATTTAATAATAAAAGCTACTATAGACTTTTATATTACCTTACTCTTTATATAAAAGGGAAGGATAAAGGTATTTATATTATAAATATAGTAAGTAAAGTATAAATAAATATTATTATTATTATAGCTTACTATTAAAACTAATATTAAGTATATAAATAATATTAATAACTAAAGCTATTATAAAGAGATAGGTAGGTTTTAATTAAAAATTATTAAGGTAGTAGTGTAGTAATAAGTATATATTATATAGCACTATATTTAATTTATATTAAATTAGTAATACTAAAGATAAAGGTATAGAGGTCTTAGGATATATAAAGGCTAAATAAGTTAAAGGTTAGTAGTAAAAGGGAGGTAAACTTAAATATATTTAAATATATATATAGTATTTAAAAAAAGGTATTATAAAAAGTAATAAATAATTATTATACTTTAAAATATATATATTTAATATACTTTAAAAACTATAAAGAAGTAGTTATATTATAAATAATACCTTTAATATAGTATAAAGAGTAATTAATATAAAATATAATACTTTAAAGGGTAGTAAGCTATTTTTAAATATCTTTTAAAGTATTAAATAAAGGGGTAATAATATAGCTTACTATTAAAGTAATATTTAAAGAGATAAAGATATTATTTAAAAAGGTAAAGGTTTTTAAAATATTAAATTAGCTATTTATATTTATTAAAGGTATTAAATATATATAAATAAAGAATAGCCTTTAAAGGAATATATTAAGTATAATAAATAGTATTATTATAAAGGCTAAAGTAAAAGCAGTAGTAGCGTTAGCTATAGAAGTAATAAATATAATAATAATAGTAATAGTAGTAAAAATACTTTTAACTTTTTAGTGAAGTAATTATTATTATTAGTATTAAAATAAATACTTTATTTACTTTAAAAATATTTTCTTTAGCTAAGTAAAGCTAAGTTTTAGCTAAATATACTAAAATAATATATTAAAAGTAGTAAAATAATAAAGATAGCTAATAGTAATACTATAATAAATAGTATTTATTATATTATAAGTATAATAGTGTAATTATAAATTAATAACTAATTATTTATACCTTTAGTTATAAATATAATAGTATTATTTATAAAATATATATAAGTTATCTTTAATTAAAAGGTAGTAAAGTATACTATTTATAATAATATAAATAAAGTATAAAAGATATAGTAAGGTCTTTTATTAGTAAATAGAAAATTATTTATCTTTAAAGTTACCTTAAACTAAGTACTCTTTTAATATATATAGTAAATTCTCTTTTATAGAGGTATTAATAAAAGTAAAGGTAAATATTTTATTAAAATATATTAAGTTAGCTTTATAATTATATAAAATATATATACTACTTATATAAATATATAATAAATTAAATATTAAGATATAAAAAGTAAGCTATATTAATAAAAGTAGTAGTAAATTTATATATAAAGGGTAGAATAAAGAATAGTAATATAAAGTAACTATTAAAATAATATTATAAAAAGAATATAAAAAGTATTAAAAAAAAAATAAAAACTAAATAAGTAAAGGGTATATTATTAAAATAAGAATTAATAGAAAGGGAGGGGATTTTAAAGAGATTTTTATATTTACTATAAACCCTTAAAGTAATTATAAGTAAAAGGCTATTTATTATTATTTTATTTTACTAATCTTTTATATAATAAGTATTAAATATTTAAGCTATTACTATTACCTAACCTTTTTTATTTTAGCTACTGCTAATATTAAAACGCTATTAAGCTAATAAAATCTTAAAGGCTAATACTAATAAATTAATTAAGGTAAGGGGGGGGGGTATATAGTATAGTAATTATAAATATATACTATAAAAATAAATACACTATAGCTAAAGGGTATACTTTTAAGATATACTTCTTTTATTAATAAATTACTCTATATATTTTACTTTAATATAAGTATATATATTACACTATTAATAATATAAGGGAGCAATAATATAAAAGGTAAAAAAGGGGCTATATAATAAATTTAAGCTAATAGCTTAAATCCTAAATATATAATAATATAGAAAGGGCTTATTAGCTTTATTAAAAAAGGATAAGGGATATATCCTATCTATAGAACCCTACTATACTCTTACTAAGACTGTTCTTAATAAGGCCTTACTAGGACTTTATTAAGTAAGTGTATAGAGACTTAGAAGTATATAAACTATTAGAAGAAAGAGAGGGATAGAGGACTTCCCTTCTTCTTATAGTTAATATTAACTCTATTAACGCTAGATTACAGTAGCTATCTAGGCCAGTCTATAACAAATACTTAACTAAGTATTAAAAGTAATTAGCTAAGTTCTACTACTATTATTAAATAAAATTAATTACTACTTAAGCTAATATAGTGCCTTTTTAAAGGTATTTTAAAAAATATATAGTATAGCCTTTAGTAGAGGTTAAACTTAAGTATATATTTAAAATATAGTTAATAAATAGTATATTAAATCTATATATAGCTATATTAACACTTACTTTAGTAATTAAAGAGGTTTAGTTATTTAAAGTTAATTAATAAACTAAAAGGTAGTTAGCTTAATTAAATTAAGAAAACTTAATTATAATTTATAAAATTACTTAAACCTTTTAATTAACTTATTTTATACCTTTATTTATTTAAAGGTAATAGGTAGTAAATAAAAGCTATTTTATATTTATTAAGGAGTAAAGGGTTAATTAAAATTAGCTTATTTAGTTTAAGCTTTAGTTTAAAATAATTTACTTAAAGAATCTATAAAAACATTATTAATATAAATAAAATCGTTTTATATATACCTTAGTAGCTATAGTAGTTATTACTTTTAGCTAAATAAACTTAAATAATTAGTCTATAATAACTATTAAGTATTATAGTATTGTTTTATTTATAGCTAAAAGGTTTATTATAAAATCTACTAATATTTAAAACTAATAATAGTTTAGTATTAAAATTAGTTTAAAAAGGCCTTAATAAAGCTAATAACTTTTATAACTAATATAGTAATAGTAGTTTTAAATAAATTAAGCTATATTTTAAAAGAGGTGTTTTTAATAATAATTTTAAATAAATGCTTAAAATATAGTATTTTTACTTAAGTAGCTAAGTAATAGAGAACTATATATATATTAAATAAAGAATATAGTAAGTAGCTTATAAGTAAATACCTAAAGCTAGCTTTAGAACTATAAAGCGCTATAGACATTAATTTAGTAATTTATAATTTAAATTTAAGTCTTTACGATATTAAGGAATTACTATTTCTTTTATTAAATTATATACTACTTAATTAAATAAAAAAAATCTATAGTAATTACTTAGTTTTATAAGTTATATAAATAAGTATTTAAAAAAATTAATAAACTTAAAGGTAGGCCTATATAGAGGGAATATACCTTTAAAGCCTTAGCTAAACTTTATTTAATATTAATATTAATATAAGCTAAAAGGTTATTAATATATATTAAGGCTATAAAGAAATAGTGTTTTAAAGGTAATTTAAACTTATTTTATTTATAATATAAAAGGGTATTAAATTAGAAGGCTTAAGTGTTAAGTCTATATTAAAGTTTATAATTAAAAAGGGATAATAAGTTTATTTATTTTATTTACTATTTAAATATTATATAAAGTGCTATAAAGTATTTTAGGTTTTTATAATTTATAAAGACTATAAAGGGGTAAGAGATACTTTAAAGCTTTATAAATTAAGCTTTAAAATAAGAGATAATACTTAGTAGCTTTCTATTATAAATAGTATAGTTTTATTTAGCCTTAAAAAGCTAAGCTAAGTAGTATATTATTAAATAAAGTATACTCTCTTTATTATATTAAAAAAGGTATCCTTTAAAGGCCTTTTTAAAGGTATTTACCTTTACTATTATATCTTTTTTAAAGTTTTATTAAGTAAGTATTAAAGAGAAAATAAATATATCTTTAAGCTTTTAAAATAATATATTATATTTATTAAACTAAATAAATAGTATACCCTTTTATATAAATTAAAGAAAAGGCCTTACTAAGCCTAAGAAATTAGTAATAAAGTTTTAATAAAAGTTTATAAATTTTAAAAAGTTTTATACTTCTTTAACTTATATTAAAGCCTTTTACTACTAAATAGCTATAATTTTCTTTAAATTAAAGTGTATTATTTATTTTACCTTTATAATAAACTTTAGATATTTTACTTTAATAACTTTAAAACTATACTTAGTAATATTAAGGTTAAGGCCTACTTTTTAAAGATAATAAAAGACCTTTTATATATATTATATATAATCTTTTTAAAAGCTATTAATATAAATTAAGATATTATTTAGGTATACTATAGTATATACCTTTAAGGCATCCTTTAAAGCTTTATTAATATATTATTAAAATATAGCTAAGGCCTTTATAAAACTAAATAAATAGACTAATTATTTAAAAAGTTTAAATTAAGTTTAAAACACTATAAAATACTTATAATCTTTTATAACTTAAAGGTAGTAAAAAGCAGCTTAAATATTTAATTTTATAAATTAATAGGCTTTAAAAAGTAAGTAAAGTATTTCTTTTATTAAAGGAAGGGGGTAATAATCTTAGTTTATTACTTTATTAAGTATATAATAATCTATATAAAATTACTAGCTACTCTTAGCCTTTTAAACTAAAAGTATTAGTATTATAGCTATAAAGGATAAGGTATATATTTAACCTTTATTTATAAAGTTAATAACTTATTTATAGATTTTTAGTAATTAGTTCTAAAGTATATTATATAAAGGGGCCTATAAGAGTTCTAAAGGTATACTATTTAAGCTTAGCTTAAGGTATATATAATAATTTATATATTTTTAATATAAAGAAAGGGCACTAGCTTTATTCTTTTAAAATAAATCTATAAAGTTATAGAGTTTTAATAAAAGAATTAATACTAAGTTTAATTTAAAGAAAGTTATTATAGAAAGGGAAAGAATAAAATTAATTTTCCTTAAGCTTATAGCTAGAAATTATAGATTTTTATAAGTTTTAGTAGTTTACTATATTATAGCTATATAAATTAATCTTAAAATAGTAATAGTAAGTTTATTTATATATTTTATAAAAGAAGGTTTAATTATTAAACTATTTTTACTTTAAACTATTAATTAAGTTTAAGCTATATAAAGTTTAATATTATTTTAAATAAGCTATAAAGTGCTTAAGATATAGTCTTAAGTTAAGCTTAAAATAATATAGGCTGCTATTAAAAATATTTAGCTATTTATATTTATTTAAAACTAAATAAAGTAATGTATTTAATAAGTAGTTTATTTATTAAAGAGTAGTATATTAATAGCTTTAACTACTATAGTTATAATATATAGTTAAGGTAAGGCTATTTATATAAAGCTAAGTTATTATATTATTTTTTTACTTATAGTTATAAAACTATTATAACTACTATTTATCTATATTAAAATAAATAATAAATTATTATAAAGAAAGGGAAGAAAGAAGGGTTTTATTTTTATATTTAATTTAATCTTTTAATAACTTAAGGCATTACTATTTATAATAAATATAAAGTAGTTTTAAGTATATTTATCCCCTTTAATAAAGTTTATTTAAAAAGAGAGTTATTTTTTAAGCTTAATATATTTAAAGCTTTAATAAAGTCCTCTTTTACTATTATAATAAAGCAGACTTTAAATTCCTTTTATAGGCACTTTATTTAAAGAAGGGAGCATTTAGCTACTATATAAAAGGCTAAGCTATATTAAAGGTATTAACTTACTTTATAGTAATACTATATTTTAGCTATAAAAACCTATATAGCTTAAGCTATTAATTTTTTAAAGCTAAAGCTTTACTAGCCTTTACCTTTAAGCTTTATAAAGGTAAATTAAAAACCTATAGTATTAATATTTATTATCTTAATATTATTATTATAATTTTAAAATAATTCTATTTAGTAAGTAGTATAGAACTTCTTTTTAAGTTAATAAAAGTTAATATTAAAGGTAATACTTTAATAGTATATTATTATACTAATATAATTAATATAGAATATATTATAGTTAATGTAATAGTTATATATATATTTATTAAGTATTAAGTAAAGCTTAGTAAGCTTTACTATATTTACTTATTTTAATCCCTTAATTAAAGTTAACTTTTATTTAAATTAAATATAAAAGTCTAAAAACTATTCTTTTAAGCATTAATATAGCTAATTTAATTCTATAACTATATACTTTTACTAATAAAGATTTAAAAATATAAAGTTAAAGTAGTTAAAAAAATAAGCTAAGTTATAGGTAAAATTTATATTAACTTTAAAAAAAGCTAAGACTTTATTTTAAACCTTAAATAAAAGGTATTAGTAAATATAAAACTATTAATTATAATTAGTGCTAATAAAGTCCTAATTAATATTAAGTTTATAAGCTATAAAGCACTTCTATACTTAAAATAAATTTTAATTTCTATTAAAAGATTCTTTTATAAAAAGGGGTTTATATTTTAGTTTCTTTATAATTAATTTAAAGGTAGTCTTTATTACTATTAAAGTAAGGGATTAAAAGGTTATTAATACTACTCTTTATAGTAATTTTAACTATATTACTTACTATATTATTAGCTTTTAAAGCTAATATAGCTTTTATAGCACTATAAAGGAAATTTATAGTCCCTTAAAGTATTTCTATTTTATTTTTAATTAATTTTATTACTAATTTATAATAATTAAATTAAGAAAAGTGAAGATTAATATATATTATAGACTAGCCTAAAGGCATACTACTTTTAAATATTAATAAAGTTTATATTAATTTTACCTCCTTTAAAAAAAAGTGAAAAGTAAAGAGAAACTATTTTAATTTATATAAGTATTTACTTAAGTAAATATTTAAGGTTTTATTTAGCTTTATTAGGTCTTCCTTATAGAATTATAATAAACTTATTAGGTTATCTTTATAGAACTGTGACGGTCCTATTACAGCTCTGTAACGCTTCACTTACCGTTACTACTATGCATCTAAGCTAGCAGCTTAGATCTATCACAAGCTTAAAGTTTTATTTATAAAAAGTAAACTTATTTACTTTAATAAAAAAAAATTAATAATAATATTAATTTAATTTAAAATTATAATAATTTAGCTAATATAATTAATTTACTTTTTTAATATTTAAGTTTATTATAAACTTTAATAAAAAGCTTATTAATTAAAGCTTACTATAAAATTAATATAGTAATAACTTACTTTTATTATACTTTTTATATTTATATAAAGATATTTACTATATAAATTTAAACTTCTTTATATTTAAGTTATTTAAAGCTTTATTAGCTATAATATAAGTTTATATTATATTTTTATTAACTATAAAAATATAGCTAAAGGTATTATAAAAGCCTTTACTATAAAATAAATTTATTATATTTATATTATTATTAAAGTTTATAAAGCTATACTATAGTTTTTAATTAAAATTAAAGTAATAGTTTTTCTTTTAAATTTATATTTTAATTATTATATTTAATACTTTTATAATAAAATTAAAGTAAATAAAATAATTCATAAAATTTAAATAGCTTATATTTTAATAGTAACTTACCTTTAATATAATATTTAATATAAGTAATAATATCTTTATATTAAATATATATTACTTATAGCTTAATTATTATTAAATTTTACTATATTTTTAATATTTAAAACTTTAAAATTAAATTAAAAAAAAAGTAATAACTTTAAAACTATACTTTAATTATTTATTAATATTTAAATTAAAACTTTATTATAATTAAGTTAAACCTTAACTTTTACTTTAAAAAAAAATTCTTTAATTTTATTATAACTTTATTAAGTTTAAATTATTAACCTTTATTTAGCTTTATATTAAAAAGATTAATTTTAATTTATTTTTTTAATTTTATTATATTTTTAATATAAATTTATTAATATATTATTATTAAAGTAATTATAAAAATATTTATTACTTTATTTTTTAATACTTTAAATATAATTACTTTTATCTTTTAAGGTTTAAAGTAAACTTAATTTAAAACTTAAAAGAAATTTATATTATATTTAATTATTTTAATTTCATATAATATTTAATAAAGTAGCTTTTTAAAATAAACTACTTTATATATTTTTAACTTACTTTTACTTTATAAAGGAAATAATAATAAATAATAATACCTTCTAGCCTTTAATATAAAACTAATATAAACTTTTTTTTACTTAATTAATATTACTTTAAATTATTACTTTATTATATTTAGTATTTATATTAGCACTAATATATAATTTAATTAAGCCTTAAGTTATTTTATTTTATTTTTAAAAAAAAATAAATATATAATAATAAAAATAATAAAAAAAAAGAAAAAAATATAATAATAATGATAAAAAAAAAGAAATAAAAGAAAAATAGAAGAAAAAATAAAAGAAAAAATAAAAGAAAAAAAACCTAAGTTTATTAATTATAAAGCTATTTATAAAGCTATTTATATATCTTTATACCTTTTTTACTATAGCTCTTTTTTAAATCTCTTCTCTTTTTACTTTATTACTATTATTATTATTTTCTTTCTCTTTACTTTTAACTTTTTTTATTACTATATTAATATTAATATAAACCTTAATTATCTTTATTAAAAACTATTTTAATAGCTTATTTTATTATTTTAATAAATAAGTAATTTAATTTATATAAACTAATATTTTATATTTAAAAATACTATTATAGTTAATAATTATAATAAAAGCTTAATTTAAACTTTATATTAAAGCTAATTTAATATTAATAAAGTATTTAGCTATTTACTAAATAACTTTATATAAATTATATTATATAATATTAATTATTACTATATTTTTATTTAAAGATTAAATTAAACTTATATTAAATATTATAAAATTATTTAAATTATATTAAGCTTAAAAGTCTATAACTTTTTATATAATATTATAAATTATTACTATATTAAATAAAGCTTACTTTAGTTAATATTTAACTTAACTTTATATTAAACCTTAAACTTATTAAATATAATTTATTAAAATATATATATTTAAAATAATTTAAAGTAATATTTAAAATTTAAATTAACTATATTAGCTTTATTATAAGTTTATATTAAATACTTATTAAATTAATTATAATAATAAATATTAAAATCTTTTATTTTAATAAAATTAAAAAAGTATAAAAATACTTTCTTTATACTTTATATAAATTAAAGTTAAAGCTTAATTAAATATAAAGGGAAATTAAATACTTATTAAAAGGCCTTTAACTTTTAATTAATTAGCTATTTTCTTTATTATTAAAGATTAATATAATATTAAAGGTTTAAACTAACTTTAATATAAAGACTAAAATAGCCTTATATTAAATTTTAAAAAGGAAAAAGGTATTTATAATTTTTTAATTAAGTATAAAGAGAAAAAGAAAAAAAAAAGAGAAAAAACCCTAAAGAGATTTCCTTTATTTATAAAAAAAAGGCAGTGCCTTAAATTACCTATTAAATTACTTATTAGTATATTAAACTTAATTAAAAAATTACTAACTATTATTTTACTACTATACCTTACTTAAGCTATTTACTGCCAAGGTTTAATCTAAGCTTATAATAACTTAGCTTAGCCTTAAATAAAGCCTAGCTTAGGCTTATAAAGCCCTTACCCCTCCCCTTTAAATTTAATATATTTTCATATACCTTTTTATATATATTACTTATACCTTTTACTAAACTTCTTTTAATAACTATAGTTAAAGCTTAGTTAATAATATATTAATTTTTATAATAAACACTACTTAAAGCTTAACTTAAGCCTCTTTAATACTTATATTCACTACTATATATAGGTTTTCCCCTTTATTTTAAGGTTTTTTCTATATAGGTTATTAAAATAAGGTATTAGCTAAGGGCTCTATACCCCCTAAAGTAATTAAATAAATAAATAATATAAAATATATTAAATTTTAGCTTATAAAATATATATAATTTTTTTAAGTTTTATTTAATTTATTTAATACTATAAATAGTAGATTTTATATTAATAGTTTATATAGTTATAAGTTACTATAGAAAAGAACTTATTTTTCTTTTTATATTTATTAAGCTTATTAATAAATTAATATAGTTAATAAAGGCTTAAAAACTACTATTTATTTTTTATAAAATTTATTTATATAGAAAAATAGATAAATAAACTTATAGCTATATATATTAACTATTAATATACTTACTTAAAGTTAATTAAATAAAACTTATATATTAAAACCTAAAAATCTAAAAATTAACTAATTAATATAAAAAAATTGCCTTTATTTTAATAATAATAAAGCTTTTTATAATTTCTTTTTAAACCTTTTAGTTATTATATAAATTAATTTTAAAGACCTTTTAACTTACTTTTTAAAGTAGCTTATATATTATATAATATAAAGCTTTATACCTACTTAAAACCTTAATTTAAATCTTTAATTAAAATTCAGCTAATATACTTTACTACTATAAAAATTAATTACTAAAGCTTATAGTTTATTAGCTTTTTAATTAAATATATATTAGCTATTAAAGGGTATAATTAAGGGCGAAATAGCTAGAAAAATAGGGCGCTTATAGCTATAAGCTCTTAGCTAAAACATCTATTTTTACGCTTGCTATGCGCGCGCCGCTGCCGGCTTTTAACCTAAAAAGCCCTATAAAGGTCCCTATAAGGGTCCCTATAAGGGTCAGGGTTGGGGTCTCTATAAGGCCTGTTGAAAGTCCTAATAGCTAAGAAGGTCCCCTGAAAATAGCTGTTATTTTCAACAATAATAAACACTATTAAAGGCTTAATTTAAACCTTTATTAACTTTACTTCTACTACTATATATAGATTTTCCTCTTTACTCTAGGGTTTTTCCTATGTAAGTTATTAAGAAGAGGTACTAGCTAAGGGCTCTAAGCTCTTTAAAGTAAATAAATAAATAAATAAATAAATAAATAAATAAATAAATAAATAAATAAATAAATAAATAAATAAATAAATAAATAAATAAACTTTTAGCTACAATATTTATTATTACACTTACTATATATATATATATACTTATACTATATATATTACTACTAGCTTTTAACTTAAAAAGCCTATATATAGGTCTCTATAAGGGTCTTTATAAGGGTTAGAGTTAGGGTCTCTATAAGGCCTATTAAAGGTCTATATGGTTAAGGAAGTCCCTTAAAAATAGCTCTTATTTTCAATAGATAAATATATAAAGGAAAATATATTTTTCTTTATACCTATTTATAATTATATAAACCATTAATTTTAAACCTATTATTTATAATATTAAATAAATTAAGGAAAATTAAGGAAAAAAAATTTATATTTTATAAGCTAAAGTTTACTATATTTTAAGTGCTAAAAGATATATATTAAGCATTTAATATAAAGATAAAGTATATAGTAGCTTACTATAGCACTATAAAGACCTTTTAAATACTAAGTTACTAAGTCTACTACTTGAGTAATATAGAGAGCAACAGCCTCTATAAACCCCTTATTCCTAATAAAAATTAATAATTATAATAAAAATATAAAGGTTTGCTAATAAATTAATAAATTAATTATAGTGAATATATAACATTTCTATATAAATAATACATAAAATAATCTTTTAAAACTTTTTTATAAAAAAGGTTAATATGAATTTAGTAATTTTATTTTATTTTTATTATAAATAAGCTTTTATTTAGTTTTAAGCTATATTAATTACAGTATTAATTTAGTTTTTTGCTTTCAACTGTCATAAATAAAGAAATTATAATAACTTTATAAAAAGCTATAGTCTTTAATATTAATATTTATTATTATTATATTATTTATTATATTTATACTTTAAATATAATATATTATTAAAAAAAGAGTAAATAAATATAGTAAAACTTTTTATTTATTTTTTAAGTTAATTTAAGTTAATTCTATAGCGCTATTATAATGTAGGTAAAATTCTAAAAGTTCTTAAAGCTAATTATAATAAAATAAAAGGTCAATATAAATGTTATAACTATAGAGGTATAAAATACCTCTAATATAATTATAATAAATTAGCAAAAACCTAATTCTAATATTTTAGAAAATAATAATTAGTAGGGGTAGCTACCCTTAATAACACAATTCCTATAGAAGTTCCTATTTCTGCAGAGTTCCTTAGTTTTTTTAAAGTTTTTCTAAATACAGTTTATTCTTGCTTCTAAAGATTTCAACCTTAAAGTGAATGTGAGAGAAAATCCTCTTTAATTACCGGCTTCGTGCAATATGCATGCTATGCAGAAGCACGCGTCACTGATTTTCGTTTTGTTTCCGCATGAAAATAGCTGCCCAAGCCCAGCTAGATATAGTCAATGTTGTCGGCTTGACCGCTAGAGCACTCCTAATCTTCTAAAGGAAGCCTAATCAACTAATGTGATTGAAATCTTTGACCTCGATGAATTGTGCTCAGAACGGCTTTCAGTCATGTAATCGCGTCTACGGTATGTTCTTGCCCGTTAAAACATTTCCTGGACTGCAAAGAATCGATGGTGCGACAACAAGTTGATGTTTTCTTTGTCGGCCAATGGTAAAACCGAAAGTCATCAATCGCGTGATATGTGGTTCGCATGTCTTTTTTTCTTGGGACGTTACATCTAACTCAAAGTGAAATTGTCTATTTCATCACATGTCAAACGCCGCGAGGGCGCAGAGCGCAATCTGCTCGAAAGATCCCAACCGAAACCGGAAGAAGAAAAATAATCGTCTTAAACACGAAGGAACTTCAAGTAGAACAACTGTAGCAGTGAATAAATAATCTCAAAATAATGTAATACCGCTTTTCCCCTCCCCAACGCCATGCCATGATGCGCAGCAGACAATGCAGGTGATTCGTGATTCAATCAATCCCAGTATCGGATCTCACCGTCCAGGCCCGCTGATGCAAGTTTACTGGTTTCTTGCGGATGCCACTTCACACATGTGACAGCTTGCGTGCCTGCTTTTAACTTGTGGTACATCTTGCAGGTTTTCCAATCCCAGAAACAGACATAACCACCTGAGTCACCTGATGCCAAAAATTGGCCATCGGGACTGCAATCCAAACCTATAGCTTGGCCCGCATTGTTATGCCCACGATAGCTCTTTTTCCTATTTTGCCGAAACTTATCATTTGCGCCATATACCAAAATTTGATTATCAGAACTTTGGAACGCGACATATTTTCCACTTGGATGTGGAGCAGCATTCGTCATAGGATACATATCGGGCTCTGCAATATACTTGATAGGAACAGGTATATTATAGTCCCAAGCGCGTAGAGACTTGTCATCAGACGTGGTTATGAATCGACGGTTACGGTCCACGAAAGTGATGGTGTTGATGGCGGCGAGATGGTGGTCGTATTCTTGGACAATTTCGGTGGGTGTCCGGGTATCAAACTGGACAATTTTCTTGTCTGACATACCGGCCAGAAACTCCGTCTCATGTTCCGGATCTGGGTTAAACTTAATGACGTGCGGTGTCTTGCCGGTCGAAAATTTACTGATGCACGCTCCAGTTTCGGTATCCCATAGTTTCATCATGCGGTCGTATGAAGCAGACAGAAATTGCGTACCAGACGCATTGAAACAAACATCTGTGATAGCCTTCGAATGACCTGAGTATGAGCGCAGAAGTTCTTTGTCATGGTAAACATCTCGTATTCTGACCGTCGTATCGGCGCTCGCAGATAATAACAAGTGGCCTGATCCAGGGAAAAATTGAAGGGCAGTAACAGCCATTTTGTGATCTTTCCATGCATGGATTTGTTTTTTTGGAATGTAGTTAGTCGTACTGCCAGCATGTTTGCGAAGATCGATGTCTAAATCTTGTGGTACATGCATAAATGATCGGCCTTGATAATCACGCTCCTGCGAGCCATGGAATGCAGTCGTCTCGTCCCCAAGCTTTTCGACTTCTCTTCGCCGAGCGAGTGCAATCTTAGGTGGTTGGACTACTGTTCCGCTTTCAATCACGTCCTTTGCCGTCTCTTCTTCCACCATCTCGTACTCTTCGTCACTGGCGAGCGGTTCACCCTCGTCGACAGTCGCGTATTCAGAGCGGCGGTACCTTGCCCAAGGACCAACGTAAGAGCCAGGTCCTTCGCTGATGGCAGAATCTCCCTTCGCTTCTCGAGTAGCTCTCAGCTTAGCTGATTGGTCTTTGAATGTTTCTGCGCTTCGATGTTCTCGTTGTGGACCACCTCGTCTCTCGATGGCCCTATGTTTGTTTCTAAATGTATGTTCGCTTAAGAACGCTTCTTCTGCAAAGCCGGTGAGTATATTCTTTCGCTTCGAGGCAGGCGAATTGCAACCAAATGGGCTTATTGGTCCAGATTTGGGTCTCGACATATCGTCCACAGAATACGGGACGACAGCATGATCTTGTTTTGCTTGCTGCCGGACCAAAAGAGCGTCTTGAGGAGCCATATCTGGCGGATAGTCCCCGAAATCTTCCATGCTGGCCACTAGCACGAGTAAAAAAAGTGATTGGTTGCAAAATGAATGAAAGATAGAAACGTGGGTTGTAGATCTAGCGAGGTTTTTAAGACCACCTGAGCTGAGCTGAGGGTCAGACCTGGTGTTAAATGGCCTGGGAGATTTTGGGGCAAAGGGATGTGATTGAGCTAAGTCCTGTGCTAATCTGCGCTAATCAGCACAGCCTTTTGACCCCACTTTTCTTCCGTGGCTACTCCTTATGGAGGGACCTTTTATATCCCTTTGGTGCGCACAAGGCTGGCTATATAGAAGTACCCCCCCTTTTCTTTAATCCTGTATTGAGGTAAAAATCAGGAACTCTTTAGTACTTTCTAACAATATAATATATTGAATTTATATTTAATATATTCTTTAAATATTATGTTTCAAAACATTTTAATAACTACTATAAGTAAATTAACTCTTTAATACTAAGAAGGCTACACTTAGGTAGGTAGCCCTTGCTTTTCTTTAGTCTTTTATAAAAGTAAATTCTATAACTTAAAACAACTTACTATACTTACTATTTTATATATAAAGGTAAGTAATGCTATATATTTTAATGTTTTTTATACTTCAAAATTAATATATATTAATATATATATAAAGTACCTGTAGTAACTTTATTTTTATTAAATATTGAAGTAAATTAGTATATAAATATATCTTTCTTAGTATTTAAGATATAGTGTAATAGATTTAAGCTACTACTTTAAATATTATTGAAAACAGCTACTTTTAAAGGACTTCCTTAGCTATAAAAACTTTCAACAGGCCATATATAGACCCTAACCCTAACCCTGACTATTATAGAGACCTTTATAGAGACCTTTATAGGGCTTTTTAGGTTAAAAGCTAACAGTAATACATACAATATATATAGATAGTAAGCGTAAAAATAAATATTTTACTAAGAACTTATAGCTATAAGCAGAGCATTGAAATACAATACAACTACAAACATAAAAAAATTATAATACATTAGATGTTAAATACAATATAAGTACAATGTAAGCTAAAAAATAAAATACAATAAAATACATTGTATTTTATATTTTTTTGTTTTGACCTTTTTTATATTTCTTTAAATAATTTATAATTATTATTTATATAAAGCTTATTATAGCTTATTATAGCTTAATAAAGCTTAATAAAGCTTAATAAAATTTTATAATAATTATTAACAGTTAATAATACTTAATAAAGCTTAAAAATATTAAATAAAGTATATTAAGTTTGAAAAATATTTATTAAATAAAATAAAGCTATATTTATTGATATATATATGAAATTAGCTTAAATTAAGTTATAAAAAATAATGTTAATTTAACTTATGTTAAGCTATATTACACTATATTAATATATATTACGCTATATTAGCTATATTAAGGTATATTAAGTTATATGAAAATATTTTCAGCTATAATTACTTATTAAGCTACTATAACAACCTAGAAGAAGAACAATATACATATAAGCAAACTATATACCTTAGCTAAGGTAAAGATATTGTGAAAAATAGCTTAATTATAACTATATATTTTAAAATATTAAAAATAATTTTATTTAAATATAGTTAAGTTAATTAAATAGTTTAAAGTAAAAAAAATTAAAAAAAAAAAATAAAAGAGATTATAATAAATTAACCTTAATATATATATATTAAAGAAAATGCTATAGCAGTAACTAAAGCTAAATTAATTAATTAATTAAAATAAGTATATATAAGAATTTATAATAGTAGCTATATATATTATAAGCTATTTAAAAAAAGGACCTTTTTATATCTTTTAATTAATTAATTCTTATTACATAAAAGGTCTTTTTCTTCCTCTATAGCCGCGAGGACTTAATTCCCGACCGCAACCCTTTACGCATTCCTTGTGACCATCTAGCCCAACATGCTACATTGTAATATATAATGCTATATTAAGCTATATTAAGCTATATTAAGCTATATTAAGCTATATTAAGCTATATTAAGCTTAGCTATAAGGACTTTTAATAGGCCTTATAGAGACCCTAACCCTAACCCTTATAAAGACCCTTATAGAAACCTTTATAGAGCTTTTTAGTTTAAAAGCTAGCAGCAGTATATATAGTATAAGTATATATATATATAGTAAGTATAAAAATAAATATTTTAGCTAAAAGCCTATAGCTATGAATGCCTTACTTTTTTAACCTTTTTACCTTTAATTATACTTTTTAATAATTAATATATATTTAATTAAAAAGCTAATAAACTATTAGTTTTAATAATTAATTTTTATAATTATAAAGTATATTAGCTATATTATAATTAAAGATTTAAACTAAGCTAATAAATAGCTATAAAGCTTTAAATTATATAATTTATAAGCTAGTTTAAAGAGAGATTTAAAAGGTCTTTAAAATTAATTTATATAAAAACTAAAGCATTTAAAAAGAAATTATAAAAAGCTTTATTATTATTAAAGTAAAGAGAATTCTTTTATATTTATAATTAAATTTTAGATTTTTTAAGTTTTAATATATAAATTTTATTAAGTTAACTTTTTATAAATATTCTAATAGTTAGTGTATATAGCTATAAGTTTATTTTTTTATTTTTTTTATATAAATAAATTTTATAGAAAATAAAAAGTAGCTTATAAACCTTTATTAACTATATTAATTTATTAATAAGCTTAGTAAATATATTAAAAAAAAATTTCTTTATAACTATTTATAATTATATAAACTATTAATTTAAAATCTACTATATATAATATAAATTAAATGAAATGAAGTTTAAAATAATTTACTTATATTTTATAACTTAAAATTTAATATATTTTAAGTACTAAAAATATATATTTAGCTTTTAATATAAAGAGAATGCTTAAAATAGCTTACTATAATACTATAAAGACCTTTTAATTAGTAACTTACTAAACCTATTACTTTAGTATTTTAAATAGTAAAAGTCTTTATAAACCCTTTATTTTTAATAACGTATAAGCTTAGCTAACCTTTTTAATATTTATAAAATTTATTAAAGTTTATAAAATAGCTAGAAAATTTACTAGAAATTATTTAAATTTTCTATATTAAGTAAAAAATCTAAAAAAGACTTAAAAGCTATTATTTCTTTTATAAAGATAAATTAAATTTACTAAAAAAAGTCTTCCCTTTTATAAAATAAAAAGAACTATAGTATAGAAGAAATTCTACTTTTATAAAAATAAAATTTATAAATTATAGCAGTCCTCCCTACTATATAAAAATAAAAAAGGGATTATAGAAGCTTTTCTACTTTTTTTAGAAATTATAGAATATTTCTGTTCTATAAAAGAAGGCTTTCCTTCTATAAAATAGAAAGCTCTCTCTTCTATAAAAAAGACACTTATAGAAGCTTTTCTCCTATAAAGAATTTATAGAATAATTCCTATTTCTATAAAAAGGTATAGCAGTATTCCCTTTTATGAAAAAGAACTTATAAAAGCATTCCTTCTTCTATAAATTATAGAAATACATATATTTCTATAAAAAGACCTATAGAAATCCCCCTTATAGTAAACGACCTTATAAATCCTCTTTTAAGGCAATGTGTCGGCCCGAAGAAGAATAGCATATACACTAAAGTAAGCTATATACCCTAATAAATTAAAGTTATTATGAAATGCTATAACTATAACTACACTATTAAAATAATTAAGGTTAGTTTTATTAGTAAGTTATTAAATTAATTAAATAATTTAAAGTTAAAAATATTAAAAATAAATAAAGGTATTATAATAAATTAACCTTAGCATTTACACACTAAAGAGGACGCTATAGTAGTAATAAGACTTAAATTAATTAATTAAAATAAATTAAGTATATATAAAAATTTATAATAATAACTATATTCTTTTAAGTTATTTAAGAAAAGAGAACCTCTTTATACCTTTTAATTAATTAATTCTTATTATATTAAAGGCCTTTTTTCTTTTGTTATAATTATATTAATTTAATTTCTAACTATATCCCTTTATAGACTCTTTATAACTATTTAACTTAGTATAATACCTTTTTAAAATAATAGCTAACTTTACTATAACTATAATTTAATATAATTAAAGCCTTAAAAAAATAAAGTATTAAGTAAATTTTAATTTAAATAAATAAATTAAATCTTTCTTAATTAAATAGTTTGTTTATTTAATTTTAAATTTCTAATTTTATTAAATAGTTTTAAAGTAGTAAAGATTAATAGCTTTTATTAAGTCAACTTTTTTTTAAAGGTTATTTATTAGCTATTAACTTTTTCTTTATAATATTAAGCTTTTTTTATATAAAATTTAACTCTTTTTTTCTTTTACTTTATTTAATTATAAAAAAAACTATAAATAATACTTTATACTTTAACTATAGAAAGTTTAATTAAAATAATTAATATATAAGTATTAAATGTAAATATAAATATAAAAATATTATATTATTAAATCCCTTTTTTTATAAAAAAAGTAACAGCTTTATAATAGTTATATAGACTATAGCCTTAAGCCTTATATTCTTTACTATTTTTATTAATACTTTATGTATCTTATATTATTTTTTATTTTTTACTTTTATAATTTAACTTAACTAAACTTAATTAATTTAATTAATTTATTACAGCCTTTAAGTTAGCTTTTCTTTTGTTTTATTTTCTTTATTATTAATAATAGTATTTTCCTACTATTATTAATAAAAAAATATATCTTTTTACTTTATTAAAAGTATTAATTTAGCTTTAATAATTAATTAAAATAAAAAAACTATAATATTAAAAATATTTAAAAACTAAGTTAAAGTTAATTTACTTCTTTTATATCTTTTATATAGGTTATTTTTTATTTTATAGGCTTAAATACTTATAAAGCTTTATTTATAAGCTATTATATTTATTTAATAAACTATTTAAGAAATAATAATATTTTAAGTTTATTAACAGTAAAAGAAAGTTATAATAATAAATAAAGTAAATTTTAATTAAATATTTAAAAAAGTAAAAATAATAATTTTAAAGTAAGTACTATAACTTAAAGTTAAATTTAGCTTATATTTATAAAAGCTATTTTATTAAGTATAATATTGTATTATTTTTCAATTTAATTTATTTTTCAATTTTTAAATAAAAGCTTAAAATATATTTAAATAATTAGTTTTATTAAAGAATTTTAAAGCTTAATAAAATTAAAGTATAGTTTATATAAATAATAATCAATTATTTTTATTATTATTTAAATAAATATTTTATAACTATAAAGTTAAAAATAAAGATATCTCTTTATTTATAGTTAAGGTTAATAGCTTAAAAATTAAGGTCTTTTTTTAATAAATATTTTATATAAAGCTAATATTAAAAAATAGCTATATATTATTAGAAAAAGTATAAAAAGCTATGTATATAAGTGTATTTACTATTATATTTAATAAAACTTAAAAGGTCGTTTTAAATTTATTTACATATATTAAAATATTTATATTAAAAATATTATTCATAAAAACCTATTATTAAAAAGGAAGTTTGAACGTAATTAATTAATTAAATTCAAAAGAAGCTTTTAAAGCCCTTTTTATTTTAAGTTTTAAAGTTTATAAATTATTATTAATTATTAATATTATATATTTAATAAGTTTGTTTAATATAAAAATAAAGAAAAAGAGGTATTTATTTATTTAAATACACTAAGGGGCTGTAAAGCCCTTAGCTAGTACCTTTACTGTATAGCCTATATAAAAAAAAACCTTAAAGTAAAGATAAAAACTTATATATAGTAGTAAAAGTAATATAAAAAAGGGCTCATATTAAGCCTTTATTAATACTTATTATAAAAATAAATATATAACTAACTAAGCTTATAGCTATAATTATTAAAAGAAGTTTAATAAATAATATAAATAATATGTATAAAGAAATATAAATAAATATAAATAAATATAAATAAATATAAATAAATATAAATAAATATAAATAAATATAAATAAATATAAATAAATATAAATATAAATAAATAACGATAAATAAAGATAAATAAATATATAATTAGCTTATTAAAGTTAATAAAAAAGGCTAAAGGTATTATAAACTTAAGTTAGTTTTTATTTAAAGTTAAATTAAATATTTAAAAGGGTTTAAATATAGTAATTATATTAATATAGTATAGAGTAGCTTAGTAGCTTATAATAATTTATAGATTATAATATAGTTATATTACTAACCTTAGCTATATTAATTATTAAATTAAATAATTATTATAAATTAAAGTATTTTATTATTTTTAAGTTATTAATTTGATAGTTATTAAATATAAATTTAAATTAAGGCTTAGTAGTAAATAATATAAAAAAAGTATAATTATAAATTAATAACTATGAATTTTTTCAAAAGGTTTAATATATTAATAAGTAATTTAATAAATAATATAAAAAGCTACTTTTTTTTTATAAAAAAAAGGATTTCTTTAAAAGGTTTTTCTTTTTTTTCTCTTTTTTTCTTTATAAAATTAATTAAAGATTATAAATACTCTCCTCTTTTTTAATATTTAATATAAAGTATTTTGATTTTTAATATAAAACTAATATAAACCTTTAATATTATATTAATTTTAAATAGTTAAAAAATAGTTAATTAATTAAAAGTTAAAAGCCTTCTAATATATTATTATTCTCTCTTTATATTTAGCTAAGCTTTAATATTAATTTATATGAAGTATAAAGTAAATTTACCTTTATTTTCTTTACTTTTTTAAAATAAAGGATTTTAATTTTTATTACTATAATTAATTTAATAAGTATTTACTATAAATTTATAGTAAAGCTATTATAATTAATATAATTTTTAAGTATTAAATTAAATTATTTTAAATATATTAATAGTAATAAAGCTTATTTAATAAGTTTTAATATTTAATATAGTTTTAATATAAATATTAATTAAAGTAACCTTTACTTAACCTTTTAATAATTTATAAAGTAATATAAAATATATTAAATATATAAACTTAATGTACTTCAAATAATTTTATAGCTTTAAATATAAATTTAATGTAATATTATAATAAAAATACAGTAAAGATTAATATAGTATCTTTTAATATAAAGAATATTTAATTATTTAAAGAATAGCTTAATACTTAATTAATATTAATATACCTTTAATATAAAGTTTAAATTAAGCCTTTTTTTAAATTTAATAGCTATAATAATATTTTTAAATATAAAATACTAGCCTATATAAGCTATATCTTTAATATATTAAAGTATAATAATAATTTATTAAAGTAATCTATAATTTATAATCGAGCTAAAAAAAGGGAAAAAAATAAAAAATAAAAAAAATAAAGAGTTAAAGTAATGGCGAAAAAAGGGTTTGTAATAAAACAAATATAGAGAAGTAAAGGTAGCTATATAGTTAATAAATTTAATTTATTTTTTATTTTTTATTTTTTATTTTTTATTTTTATTTTTATTTTTATTTTTAATTTTAATTTGTTTTAATTTTCTTTTTTTTTTTTCCTTTCCTTTTCTTATTTTTATTAAATATAATAAAATAGCTTAAGGCTTAATATAGCTATAGTTTAATATTAATATAAAGATTAAATTATAATTATGTAGTAGTAAAGGTTATAAATAATAAAAAAATTAGAACGTTTATATTAAAGCTAAGTTAAAAGTTAAAAGGTTTTATAGTTAACTTTTATTTCTTTTAAAATAAAAGTATAAAATAATATTATAAACGTTAATTAGTTTTTAAAAGCTATTTTATTAAGTATTATATAGTATTAAAGTAATTAAATATAATTTAAATATTTTTTAAGCTTTAAATTAACTTTACTTTAAGTTTTAAAAAGTAAAAGTAATTATATTTAAAGTATTAAAGAATTAAATAATAAGTATTTTTATAGCCTCTTTAATAATAATAAGTTAATAAATTTACTTTAAAAATATAGTAAAAGTATAATAAAGTATTAAAGTTAATTTTTTTATATAAAGTTAAATTAAAGCTAATAATATAAATTTAATTAATTAATAATAAAGTTAAAGTATTTTTTTTAAAAATAAAAGTTAAAATTTTATTTAATAATAGTAAAGTTTTAATATAAATATTAATAAAGAGTAAGCTTTTAATTTTTATATTATTTATTTTTTTAATTAAGTTTTAGTATTTTAAAGGTAAATAATATAGTAAAGTATAATATTAATTAAATTAAAAGTAATATATAGTATTAATATTAAGGTAAAGGCTTACTTTTTAAAGGCAAAAGAGAACTTTTTATATATATTAAATATAATCTTTATAGAATCTATTAATATCAATTAAGATATTATTAAAGTAGATAGTAATATATAGGCTAAAAGCGTTATTTAAAGCGTTATTAATATAGTATTAAAATATAGCTAAGGCTTTAGCTAATTTAAAAGAATAAATAAGCTATTTAAAGAGGCTACATTATATATAAGAAGCAGTAAAGTGCTTACTTTCTATAATAATCTATAAATAGTAAAAATATATTTATATATTAAGCTTTATAAATTACTTAGCCTTTATTAAAAATTATAATATTTCCTTTATTAATAATAATAAATAGTGGTTTTAATTTTAACTTTATTTAAAGTATAATAGTTTATATAAAATTACTAATCCTTACTTACTTTTTTAATAAAAAGGATTAATACTATTATTAATAAAAACAAAGCTTAAATCTATCCTTTATTTATTAACTTTATAATTTATTTTTAAATTATTAAAAGTTAATTATATAGTATATTATATAATAATACTTATAAAAGCTTTAAAGTAAAGCTATTTAAGTTATTTTATAAGTAAATATAGTAGTTTAAATAGCTTTAATATAATAAAAAAGCATTTACCTTTTTTTTATTAAAAATATTTATAAATTTCTATAATTTTAAAAAAAGATATATTATAATATTAATATTTAAAGAGATTAAGTTACTTAATATATTTAATAAAATAATATTAATTTCCTTTAAACTAATTACTATAAAGGTAAAAGGTATATTTAATTTAGCTATATATTATATAAAGGTTTTATAAATGAATTTTAATATTATTACAATAAAGGTAAAAGTATAGCAATTATTTAAAGCTTAAACTTAAAGGTATAATTAAGTCTTTATAATAAAGAGGAAATAATATAGATTTTTATTTTATTTTATAATAATTAAAGTAATTCTAAAATATTATTATATAAAAGGTTAGGAACTATATAAACTACTATAAAAAATACTTAATTATTAATATTAATTATAAAGTATATAGAATAAATAATATATAAGTATTGTATAAAGGCTTATTTTTAGTTAATATTAGCTTTAACTATTATAGTAATTTAATATAAAGTAAATAAAGAAATAAATTAAACTTTTAAATATTATATAATATATTTACTTATAATAATTAAACTCGTTGGCGAGGCGCTTAGCTGTTTGCTAAACGACCTTATATAAATTACGCTATATAAAGTTAGTCACTGCCGCACCCCTGCTAAGAGATTAAGTTAGACTTATATTAAACGCTATAGGATTATTTAAGTTATATTAAGCCTTAAAGTTTATAACTTTCTATATAGTACTATAAACTACTGCTATATTAAGTAAGGCTTACCTTAGTTAGTATTTAACTTAGCTTTATATTAAACCTTAAACTTATTAAATATAATTTATTAAGCTATATATATTTAAAATAATTTAAATTAATACTTAAAATTTAAGTTAGCTATAATAGCTTTACTATAAATCTATATTAAATACCTATTAAATTAATTATAGTAATAAATACTAAGATCTTTTATTTTAATAAAGTAAAGAAAATATAAAAATACTTACTTTATACTTTATATAAATTAAAGTTAAAGCTTAATTAAATATAAAAAGAAATTAAATATTTATTAAAAGGCCTTTAACTTTTAATTAACTAACTATTTTCTTTATTATTTAGAATTAATATAATATTAAAGGTTTAAACTAACCTTAATATAAAGACTAAAATAGCTTTATATTAAATTTTAAAAAAGAAAGGGATATTTATAATTTTTTAATTAAATATAAAAGAAAAGAGAGAAAAAGAGAGAATAAAACCTTAAAAAGGTCTTCTTGATTTATAAAAAAAAGGCAGTACTTTAAATTACTTATTAAATTATTTATTAATATATTAAATTTAATTAAAAGATTACTAACTATTATTTTATTACTATATTTTACTTAAGCTATTTATTATTAAGGTTTAACTTAAGTCTACACTTAAAGGCTATTAAATTAATAGCTTTAAATAATTTAATATATAATAATTACTTAATTTAATAATTAATATACCTTTAAACTAATAGTATAGCTATATTATAATTTAAAACCTTTTATAACTTTCTATAACCTTTTATATTACTTTATATTTTATAGTATATAGCTAATATATTATATCTCTTTTAATAACTTAGCTTAACTTTAAATAAAGCTTAATTTAAGTTTATAAAGCCTTTACCTCTTTTTTTTTAAATTTAATATATTTTTATATACCTTTTTATATATATTATTTATACTTTTTATTAAACTTCTTTTAATAACTATAACTAAAGCTTAGTTAATAGTATATTACTTTTTATAATAAATACTATTTAAAGCTTAAATTAAGCTTTTTTAATATTTATATTTATTATTATATATAGGGTTTCCCCTTTATTTTAAAGTTTTTTCTATATAAGTCACTAAAATAAGGTACTAGCTAAGGGCTTTATGCCCTCTAGAGTAATTAAATTAATAAATAAATAATAATAAAACTATTATAATTATTATTAACTTAAGTATTAAAGAATATAATATTATTATAAAAAATAAATAAAATAAATAATAGTTTTCTTATATAACCCTTTATTTTTTTATATAAATATATTAAATTATTAAAAAATAAGTAATATAAGTTTTTATTACTTAATTAATATTTACTATTAAAACTTAAATAATAAATATCTTTTTTTTAAATTAAATTTAAAAGGTTTATTTACTATTTCTTTACTAAAAACCTTATATATTTAAATAACTATTATATTTATAAAAAAAGTAAAAAAAAGGCTATAGCTTTAAATATAATACTTAATAATATTATAATATTAATATTACTTTACTTAAAACTATTATTTAATAATATTTTATTACTTTATAGTAATTATTATAAAGAATATTATAGTTTATATAGTAATTATATATATATATTTATTAAATATAGTATAAAGCTTAAAAGGCTTTATTATATTTAGTTAATTAATATTATTAATAAAAATAAGCTTTTATTTAAAATAAATATAAAAGTTATTAAAATATTTATTTATATATTACTTTAGTTAATTTAATTTAAAAACTATTTATTTCTTTTTATAAAAATTAATAAATATATTATTAAAGTAATAAGAAAACTATTAAAGATTATAATTAAAAATATACTTTAATTTAAAAAATAAAGTAATATATTTTTATATTTTTAAGCTTAAGTTTTAATAAATTAAAAACTATTTATTTTAATTAATTTTAATAAAGTTTAAATTAACCTTTAATTTATAAACTATAAAGCTTTATTATATTTAAAATAAAGCTTAATTATTATAATATAATATTCTTATAAAAAGCAATTTATATTTTAATTATTTTAATATAAAGGCTAAGGTTATTATTAAAATTATAAATATAGTACTTTATATTATTACTTTTATTACTACTATGTAGAGATATATTTCTATTAACTATACTTTATATTATATAACTATCTTTTAAAAAAATTATAATTTATAAATATTACTAAGCTAACTTTAGTAACTATTATTTATTAAGTTTATATTAACTTTATTATATTTATAATAATTAATTAATATTATAAATTAACTAAAATAGCTATTATAATTTAATATTAATAAAGTTATTATTAATTATAAAAAAAAGAAAAGTCCTTTTTCTCTCTTTTTCTTTTATTAATTTATATATTTCTATATATTTATATTTTTACTTAATAAAGTTTTATTAAAGCTTTATTAAAAGCGGTTTTAATATAAGTATAGTAAAGCACTAAAGGTAGTATATATTCTCTATCCTTTATTAATAAAGTTAATAAGCCCCTCTCTATAACGTTATATATTTAGGATCTAAGCTACTAGCTTAAATCTATTACAATAAGCTTAGTAAATATATAAAGAAAAATAAGTTCTTTTTTATAGCTATTTCTAACTATATAAACTATTAATTTAAGATTTATTATTTATAATATTAAATAAATTAAAGAAAATTTATTTATATTTTACAAGTTAGAATTTAGTTTATTTAAAGTACTAAAAGGTGTGTATTAAGCTTTTAATGTAGAAATAAAGCCTATAGCATCCCGCTATAGCGCTATAGAGACCTTCTAACCACTAGCTTACTAAGCCTTACTACCTTAGTATTTTAGAGGGCAAAAGCCTCTATAAACCCTGTATTTTCAATACTTATATATAGCCTTATATACATTAAAGGGATGTAAAGGTTTTTCTCTTTATGTAATAAGGGCTTAGTAATGGAGCTTAGAATTAAGGGATTTAATTTAGAGCTAATAATTAACTTTAGCTCTTTAAGGTATATTAAGGGTTAAGTTCCCTCTTTTATAAGCTAAAGGTTTAAAAGATCTTATATATATATACTATATATATAAATACTTAAGGACTAAAGGTCTCCTTTATATAAAAGTGCTTAGTATATTTAACTAAAGTTTAGGTATAACTCCTTTATATATATAATACTATCCTTCTCTTTTAAGGAAGCTTAACTTAAGTAATTATACTATATTATTTACTTTAATATTATAAAGTTTTATTAAGTTATTAATAGTAAATTACTTTAAAAGTTACTTAGCTTCTTTATTAATAAAGTTTTTATATAGCTTTTAAGTTTAATACTTTTATATTAATTAGCCTTTTTACTTTATTAAATATTTAATATTATTACCTATAGCTTAAGTGTTTTAAACTTCTTTTACTTAGTATTTATTAGCCTTAACTATTATTAATTTCTATAAAACTTACTTAAGGTTAATAATTAAATTATCTATATAGTAAGGTTTAATAAAAAAGATATAAAAAAAGTTATAAATTCCTTAAGTCTTAAGTAGTATTAATTAAATTATAATAAGTAAAATAACTTATTTAATTTTAAAGAGCTTTAGTATTTTTTTATTAAGCTTCTTCATAAGTCTCTTTATTATAATATTCTTTATATTTAATATAACTAACTACCTAACCTTATATTTTAATAATTATAATTATTACTTATAAGCTTAATTCTTTATATATTAATAACTTTTCTTTAATTATTTCTTTATATTATTATAAATTTATATTATTTAATATAAATATAAATAGCTATAAAAATTAAAGGGTGCTTTTATTAATAAGTTATTTACTATAAAATAAAAGCTATAATTAATAAAAAAAGGAGTTATTTTAATTAATAATAAAATAGTATTATTATAAGTAAACTCTATAGTAAATAATAAGTCCTTTTAATAAAATATTTTATAGTTTATAAATATATAAAGGTAAATCTTTAAAGTTTAGTTAATTTATTTAGTTTATTTATTTATTTAAAGGTAAAAGGTAGTATTTATTTAGCTTTTAATTTTAATTAACTAAAGGAAGTTTTTTTAAAGTTAAAAAGTAAAGTAGAAGTTATAGTTAGAAATAATATTTAAAAGTATTTTATAATATCTTTAATACTTTTAAGTAAAGATATATAAAAGGTCTTTTATTCTCTTTTTTTTAACTTTTAATAAAATAAAATAAGCTATCTTTATAAATAAGTTAATTATTATTTAAATTAAGTTATAGCTATTAAATATTAGTAAATCTATAATAAAGTCTATAATAATTAATTACTATAAAGTATAGTATAGTTCTATAGATTAAAGAAAACTATATTATATATATTTTAAGGCTTTATTATATTAATATTTAAAATAGCTTTAAATAAAAGTTTATACCTTAGCCTTTAAATTTAGCTATTAAAAATTATAGAAAATTAGCTTAAAGGTTTTATTTATTTCTATATACTTAGCTACCTTTATATTATATTTTAAGGCTAAAACTTCTATTTATAAAGCTATATATACTTAAAGTTAACCTTTTTTATATAATAATCCTTTCTTTATTATATAATTATTGTTATTTTTATTATTAAGTATATTTATATATTCCTTATTTTTTAAACTTATTTATTATATTTTTTAAATAAAGTTTAAATATTATTATTAAATAACTAAGCTATAAATTTAGTTTAATATAATTAAAACTAAAGGTAAAAAGTGCTTTAGCTTTAAAATTATTAGTATTAACTAATCTTTATATCCTCTCTTTTTAAGCTTATATTATTTAAGTTATAAAAGTATATTAGCTTTATTATTATTTTTATTAAATTAATATATAATAATAAAGTTATAGTATAAAAGCTTATATAACTAATAAGTTTATTAATAGTTAAGTACTTTAACTTTTATAGAGTACTTAAAGTTATAGTAATTAAAAAAGACTTTAATTTTATATTATACCTCTTTTAAATATTACCTTTATTATTTAAAGTAGTTAATAATAGTAAAGAGCTTTTTATTATAAATTTTATAATTAATCTTAATTAATAATAATTTTTTAAAGTAAAATATAATAAAATATAACTTATTATTTAGTCTTTTTTATAATAAAACACCCTTTAATATATAGTTTAAGGTATTTACTTTAATAATAGCTAAGAGTAAAGAATTAAAGTATATTAATATAAGTGCTATAATAAATATTACTTTAAAGGTATTAAATACTACTTATATCTTAGGTTTTTAAGTTTAGTTCTTTTTATTTAATTTAATTAAATCTATTAATAGTTTAATAATATAAAAGAAGTTCTTAATAAAGTATTAATAAAAGTTAATAAACCTAATAAACTTTTAAAATTTCTTTAATAAAATTAAAGCCTTTTATTTATAAATATAGCTTATTTTTTCTTTTAATATTAAGATCTTATTACTTAAAATATTATAGTTAAAGAATTTTAACTTAATTACTTACTATTAGCATTTATAAAGAGCTATTATTAGGTTATATTTTAAAAGCTAATAAAGCACTTTCTTAACTAACTTATTATATTGTTCTACTATATTAATATAAATTAATAAATTATTTATATATATTAATAGTTTAGTATTAATAAAGTTTTAGAAAATATAGTTTATTAAAGCTTAAAATATTATTAAAGCGTTTTTTAGCTTAAAAGGTATAATAAAGAATTTATATAAACTATATTTATAATAAAAAGTAGTCTTTTATTTATATCTCTTTACTATATAAATAAAAAAGAACCTAAACTTAAAATTAATTTTTATAAAGTATTAAGTACTTTATAAATATTTTTATATTTTTAATATAAATAAAATAAGGTACTTAATTAATATAGTTACTTTATTAATACCTTAAAAGTTTATAATTAAATATAAGAGATCCTTTAGGTCCTTTTTATTTATAAATATTAATAATACTTTATATAAAGCGTTTAATTTATAGATATACTTTATTTATAATATTATTTCTAACTAAGGTTTAAGTGCTATAAGTTCTTTTATATTTATAATATATAATAGTCTTTATAAAGGCTTTATTTCTTTTATAAATTTAATTTTATAATTTTATAGTTAATAGTTTAAAAGCTAAAGTGTAGCTTTATTTATTATTATTAATAGAAACTTATAGAATTCTTTAAAAATAACTATAATTACTATATTAAGCGTTGCTTTTATAACTATTATTTAATTATTTAATAGTTTTATTAAATAGCTTAAGCTATAATAGTTTTATTAGTAATATTTTAATAAAAATATAATATAATTTATATCTTTATTAAAGAGATTAGCTAGTTAATAAATTTATATTTACTAATAAAGTAAAATTATATTATAGTTAAAAAGGTTACTTAATTTAAATAATAAATAAGTAAAGTAGTCTTTTTAATACTTAAATATAAGTAGTTTTATATAATACTTACCTTTAGTTTTATTAACTATATTATTAAAAGTATAAAGTATTTTTTTTACTTTCTTTTTTTTAATAGAATATTTTAGTTTTAAGCTATTTTAAAGGAGAAAACTAAAAGTTTCCTTTTATTATTTAATAAAACCTTAACTAATACCTTCTATTCTTTAAGTATAAAGGTTATAATAATAATAAATTAACTACTAAATAAAGGCTTATTTATAGTTTATTATTTAAACTATTATTATATAGTTTTATAAATAATTATTATATTTTAACTTAATCTCTTTATTTTACTAAATAATTTATAAAGGTTTTTTAAAAATTTAAATTAAATTTTATTTATTCTTAAAATTAATTTTTTAAAAGGCCTTCTTAAAATATATTAATTTTATTATTAATTTTTATTTCTTTTATAGGTAGTTATTCTTTAGGTTTATCTTTATTTAATTTATATTTAAAGGAAAATACCTTAAAAGTAAGTAGTAACTCTCTTTTTTTAATATTCTTTTAAGTATAATATATTGATATATTATAAGTGTTTTATTTATAATACTAATAATTAATTTACTTAGCTTTTCTTTTATTAATAAAGGCTTAATTAATTCTTTATAAAGCATTTTTAATTAAAGCTTATTTTTTTATATTATTATATTTATAAAGCTCTTTAATATTTAAAAATAAATTTAAGTTATAAAAGTATTAATTTTTAAAATGTTTTTATTAACTTAGCTTTAAGTACTTTAAAGTTAAAGTAAATATACCTTTTTTTAAATAGTAGCTTAAGCTAAGGTTTAATAATATATTTTTATAAATCTATTCTACTTTAAAAATAGTAATAAAAAATTCTTTATTTAAATTTAAAAGCCTACTTTATTTTAAATAAATTAAATAAATAATTTTATTTAGTAAAGTATAAAAGATATATATTTTAAGTACTACTTTAAATTAATCTATTAAGTTATTAAAATTTAGTAATTTAATAAAATATTAAGTTATATTACTTTAATATTTAAGCTTTATTATTTATTTATAGTTTTTAAATACTTTAATAGTATTTTTAAACTATTTTTTTAAAGCTATAAAGTATAAAGTTTAAATATTAATTACTTTTAAAAACTTAATTTATTTTATATAGTATTGATACTAAATTTAGGCCTTATTAATAAATAAGGACTTAACTTAATTTATTTTAATTTAATTAAATAGGAAACTATTAATATAGAATTTTAAATATATAGTAACCTATAACTACTAAATATAGAATTTACTTAATTCTTTTTTATTATAACTAAGTAGCTTATTTAGCTAAATAAAATTAACTTAAGTAATAGTAAGCTTAGCTTATTTTAATAATTAAATAAAAAAGGATAATAATCTTTTATTCTTTAATAGTTTTAGTTTACTTAAATACTTATTAAAAGGGCTTAATAATTTTAAGGGTTTTAAAGGCTTTAAAGGTTAATATAAAAATCTTAAGTTATTATTACTACTAAATAAGTTACCTTTAAAGTTATTCTATTATTATATTATTAATTAGGAATATTATAATTATTATTAACTATCTTATTTATTTTTAATATAAGCTAATTAAAGATTCTTTTTTATTAACTAAAATAACTAGCTTTATTTAATTATAGTTAATTAAATTTACTTAAAAGGTTTTAGTATTACCTTTAAAGAACTTATAATAATATAATATTTAATTTTACTTAAGGTTTAAGTAATATTTACTAAATAACTTTATTAAGTTCTTTTCATAATATCTTTAGTAAATATTTTAGTAATATTTTAAAATTTCTATAGCTAAGCCTTAATATAAATATTAAGGTTTTATAGCTTAAAATACTACTAAGCTAAGAAACCTATAATTTATTTATTATATTAAGCTACCTTTTAATTCTTTTTAATAGCTTAAGCCTTAATACTTTATTAAGTCTTTATTTATTTATTTATTTAATTACTTTAGGGGGCATAAAGCCCTTAGCTAGTACCTTATTTTAATAATCTATATAGAAAAAACCTTAAAATAAAGGAGAAAACCTATATTTATTTATTTATTTACGCTAGCTAAGCTGTTTCTAGCCTAATATCTAGTACCTCTACTACTTAATCTATATAGAAAAAACCTTAGAGTAAGGAGGAAAACCTATATACTACTATAAAGTAACTATTTTAAAGCTAATATAGCTTTAAGTAGTTATTTATTATAAAAGTTAGTATATAGCTAGCTTATTTTAGCTAGTATTATTAAAAAGTATATAATATAGTTAGTAATATTAAAATAGTATAGTAAAGGGTTAAGGGTTTAGTAATAATAGTATAGTATAGTATTAAAGGGGGTAGTATATTACCTTTAGCGCTTAGGTTAGACCCTAACTTAGTGCTGCCTTATATTTAGTAGGTCGCCGCCCTAACGCTAAGAGTTAACCACTGGCTTCCACAGGGGTCTGTGTGACGCCGTGGAGGCTGCGCGGTCCGGCAGCCGGCCGCCGAGAAAACCTATATATAATAGTAAATATAAATATTAAAAAGGCTTAAATTAAGCTTTAAATAGTGTTTATTATAAAAATTAATATATTACTAGCTAAGCTTTAACTATAATTATTAAAAGAAGTTTAATAAAGGGTATAAATAATATATATAAAAAGATATATAAAAATATATTAAATTTAAAAGAAAAAGAATAAAAGCTTTATAAGCTTAAATTAAGCTTTATTTAAAGCTATACTAAATTATTAAAAGGGGTGTTATATATTAACTATATACTATAAAATATAAAATAATATAAAAGGTTATAAAAAGTTATAAAAGGTTTTAAGTTATAATATAGCTACGCTATTAATTTAAAGGTGTATTAATTATTAAATTACATAATTATTATATATTAAATTATCTAAAGCTATTAATTTAGTAGCTTTTAAATATAGGCTTAAGTTAAACTTTAATAATAAATAGCTTAAGTAAAATATAATAGTAAAATAGTAATTAATAATTTTTTAATTAAGTTTAATATATTAATAAATAATTTAATAAGTAATTTAAAGTACTATCTTTTTTTTATAAATAAAAAAGACTTTTTTAAGGTTTTTTCTCTCTTTTTCTCTTTTTTTTTCTTTATATTTAATTAAAAAATTATAAATATCCCTTTTTTTTTAAAATTTAATATAAAGTTATTTTAGTTTTTATATTAAAGTTAGTTTAAACCTTTAATATTATATTAATTTTAAATAATAAAAAAAATAGTTAATTAATTAAAAGTTAAAGGCCTTTTAATAAATATTTAATTCTTTTTTATATTTAATTAAGCTTTAACTTTAATTTATATAAAGTATAAAGCAAGTATTTTTATACTCTCTTTACTTTATTAAAATAAAAGATTTTAATGTTTATTATTTATTTATTTATTTATTTATTTAATTACTCTAAGGGGTATAAAGCCTTTAACTAGTACCTTATTTTAGTAACCTATATAGAAAAACCTTAGAATAAAGGGAAAAACCTATATATAGTAGTAAATATAAATACTAAAAAAAAAAAAAAAAAAAAAAAAAAAAAAAAAAAAAAAAGCTTAAATTAAGCCTTAAGTAGTGCTTATTATAAAAATTAATATATTATTAATTAAGCTTTAGCTGTAGTTACTAAAAGGAGTTTAATAAAAGGTATAAGTAATATATATAGAAAGGTATATAAAAATATATTAAATTTAAAGAAAAGGGTAAGGATTTTATAAGCTTAAGTTAAGCTTTATTTAAAGCTAAGTTAAGTTATTAAAAAGGGTATAAAGTGCTAACTATACACTATAGAATGTAAAGTAATATAAAAGGTTATAAAAAGTTATAAAAGGTTTTAAATTATAATATAGTTATATTATTAGTTTAAGGGTATATTAATTATTAAATTAAGTAATTATTATATATTAAATTATTTAAAGCTATTAATTTAATAGCTTTTAAGTGTAGACTTAAGTTAAACCTTAGTAGTAAATAGCTTAAGTAAAGTATAGTAATAAAATAGTAATTAATAATTTCTTAATTAAGTTTAATATATTAATAAGTAATTTAATAAATAATTTAAAGCACTACCTCTTTTTTATAAATAAAGGAGACCTTTTTAAGGTTTTTTTTCTTTTTTTTTTCTCTTTTTTTCTTTTTATATTTAATTAAAAATTATAAATACCTCTTTCCCTTTAAAATTTAATATAAAGCTATTTTAATCTTTATATTAAAGCTAGTTTAAACCTTTAATATTATATTAATTTTAAATAATAAAAAAAATAGCTAATTAATTAAAAGTTAAAGGTCTTTTAATAAATATTTAATTTCTTTTTATATTTAATTAAGCTTTAACTTTAATTTATATAAAGTATAAAGTAAGTATTTTTATACTCCCTTTACTTTATTAAAATAAAAGATTTTAATATTTATTACTATAATTAATTTAATAAGTATTTAATATAGATTTATAATAAAGCTACTATAGTTAATTTAAATTTTAAATATTAATTTAAATTATTTTAAATATATATAGCTTAGTAAGTTATATTTAATAAGTTTAATATTTAATATAAAGTTAAGTTAAATATTAATTAAAGTAGGCTTTACTTAATATAATAATAGTTTATAATATAGTATAAAAAGTTATAGACTTTTAAGCTTAATATAACTTAAGTAATTTTATAGTATTTAATATAAGTTTAATTTAATTCTTTAATAGAGATATAGTAATAATTAATATTATATAATATAATTTATATAGAGTTATTTACTAAATAATTAAGTGCTTTATTAATATTAAGTTAGCTTTAATATAGAGTTTAAATTAAGCCTTTATTATAATTATTAGCTATAGTAGTATTTTTAAGTATAAAATATTAATTTATATAAATTAAATTATTTATTTATTAAAGTAATAAAATAATTTAATAAAATGATGTTTAATAAAGGTAGTTAAAGCCTATATTAACTTTAAAGTAATAGTAAAAAGGTTTAAAAATAAAAAAAGTAAAAGTAATAATAATAATAATAAAGTAAAAGAGAGAGAGATTTAAAAAAAAAAGCTATAGTAAAAGAGGTATAAATATATATAAATAGCTTTATAGCTAGCTTTATAATTAATAAGTTTAGGTTTTTTTATTTTTTTTTATTTTTTTTTTATCTTTTTTTTATCTTTTTTTATTTATCTTTTTATTTTTTTTTATATAAATAAAATAAAATAACTTAAAGCCTAATTTAATTATATATTAATATTAGTATAAATACTAAGGTATAATATATTAATAGTTTAAAGTAATAAAAATAAAGTAATAAAAAAGCCTACTTTAAGCTTATATTAAAAATTAAAAGGTACTATTATTTATTACTATTTATTTTATAAAATAAAGGTAAGTTAATAATATAAAAGGTAATTAATTTTAAAAAGTTATTTTATTAAATATTATATAAAGCTAAATTAATTAAAGGTAATATAAATTTTCTTTAAGTTTTAAATTAAGTTTACTTTAAACCTTAAAAGGTAAAGGTAATTATATTTAAAGTATTAAAAAATAAAGTAATAAATATCTTTAAAGTTACTTTAATAGTAATATATTAATAGGTTTATATTAAAAATATAATAAAAGTAAAGGAAAAAGTTAAAGCTAATTTTTTTAATATAAAGTTAAATTAAAGTTAATAATTTAAATTTAATAAAATAATAGTAAAGTTAAAGTATTTTTTTTAAAGTAAAAGTTTAGGTTTTATTTAATTATAATAAAATATTAACTTAAGTATTAATAAATTATTAAAGCTTATTTTTAAAGTTATTACTTTTTTTAATTTAATTTTAATATTTTAAATATAAAAAATATAGTAAAGTTAAGTAAAGGCTAAGTTAAAAGTAATATATAGTTAATATAAAGTTATTTTTTATATTAAATACTATATTAAAAGTAAGTTATTATTATTATATAAGCTATTTAAATCTTATTAGCTATTTTATTTACTTTAATTGTAATATAGAATTATTAAATATAGTAGTTAAGGTATAAATTTAAAAAGAGAATTATTATTTTAATTTTAATTAAAAACTATAATATAGCTTTATAAATATTAATAATAATATAAATGTATTAAGTTTATTTTATAATAAAGGCTTTAATAATATCTTTAATTATATCTCTATATTTAATTAAAGTATAATATAAGCTTATACTATAGTTAATAAAGCTTTAAATAATTTTAATATAAAGAAGTTTAAATTTATATAATAAATACCTTTAAGTAAATATAAAGAGTATAGTAAAGGTAAATTATTATTATATTAGTTTTATAGTAAACTTAAGTTAATAAGCTTTTTATTAAAGTTTATAATAAATTTAAATATTAAAGAAGTAAGCTAACTATATTAATTAAATTATTATAGTTTTAAATTAAATTAATATTATTATTAACTATTGTTTTTTATTAAAGTAAATAAATTTACTTTTTTATAAATAAAACTTTAGGCTTAATTTATAGAACTATTTTTAATAAACTACTTAAGTAGTTTTAAATTATGTTTAAATCTCCTTTATTATATAGCTATATATTAAAATATTAATATTATTAAAAAAGCTAAATATTAATATAAAGTTAACTATTATAAATTTAATATAAAGTAAAGTAATATAAAAAAGAAAGAGAATTAAAGATATAAAAAACCTTTAAAGAACCTTTATAAATACTATATAAAGGGCTATTATTTAGCTATTAAATATAAAGTAAGCTTTATATAATATAATAAAGGCTTAGATTTAATATATTATTTATATAAAAAGTTTTATAAAAATTATTATATAAATAAGTTTTATATAATATATTATATTAAAAGTAGCTAAAATATTAAGCTAAAGGAGTAATATAATGCTACTATAGTGCTATACTATATATATAGCTTTTATTAAAATAATAAAAGCTACTTTTATAAAATAATTAATATAATTATTTATTTAAAGCTTTAAAAAAGTATTACTTTCCTTAGCTATATAAATAATCTATATTACTACTACTACTTTTAAAACTTTATTTATAATATTAAAAAAGGAAATTAACCTTTATATATTAATATACCTCCTTTTTTTAAATAATTTTTTTAATTTATAAAAAACTATAACTTTAGCCTTTTAAAATAAAGCTAAGTAATACTTAATATAATAATATATATTAAGTAAATTAAAAAGAATACTAATAAATAATTTACTATAGGCTTTAAAGAACTTTATTAAAAGCTTATTAAGTTTAAAGGCTTTTTAATTAATTAGTTCTTTAATTATATTATATATTTTTAAAGCTATAAAGTAATTCTTTTTTAAAAATATAGTAAAGTTAAATTAAAGGCTAAGGTTAGTTAATATATTATTTATATAAATAATTAAAGTAAAAAAGAATTTATTAAAAAATACCTTTACTTTATTATAATAAAAGGTAGCTAAAGGTATATTATTATTATTATAATAAAAAGCTAAAACTTAAGTAGTTTTAAATAATAAATTATTATAAAATTAAGCTTATTATTTTAGTTTTTAAAGGTTATTTTTCTTAGCTATTATATTTACTATTATATAATATTAAAAGCTATATTATTCCTTATAAATAACTTAATCTTTAATTTAAAGCTATATTTAATAGTAGTTTATTAGCTTACTTTAATATAATAATATTATTAAAGTCTTTAAATATATTTTATATTATAAATAGCTTTATAAACTTTAAAGGTTTACTATAGCTACACTTTAAAGGCATTATAAAGGCCTTTTAATATTAAAAAAGTAGTAATAGTAGTAAGTTTAGCTATAAGCTATATAGTAAAGGAGTTAATTTAGTAAAGGGTATTAGGGATAGCTAGTGTAGAGGAGGGGTAGAAGCAGTGCGCTGCCTCTACAGCAGCGAGCGTCCTATCTATTTAAGGCCATTTAAAGTAGAATATTTATTATTATAATTAATTTTATAAGTATTTAATATAAATTTATAATAAAGCTACTATAGTTACCTTAAATTTTAAATATTAATTTAAATTATTTTAAATATATATAGCTTAATAAATTATATTTAATAAGTTTAAGGTTTAATATAAAGTTAAGTTAAATATTAATTAAAGTAAGCCTTACTTAATATAGTAATAATTTATAATATTATATAAAAAGTTATAAACTTTTAAGCTTAATATAATTTAAATAATTTTATAGTATTTAATATAAGTTTAATTTAAGTCTTTAATAAAGGTATAATAGTAATTAACTTTATATAATATAATTTATATAAAGTTATTTAATAAATAGTTAAATACTTTATTAATATTAAATTAGCTTTAATATAGAGTTTAAGTTAAGCCTTTATTATAATTATTAACTAAAGTAGTATTTTTAAATATAAAATATTAATTTATATAAATTAAATTATTTATTTATTAAAGTAATAAAATAAACTAATAAAACAGTCTTTAATAAAGGTAGTTAAGGCCTATATTAGTATTAAAGTAGTAGTAAAGGGGGTTAAAAGTAAGGAGGGGGGGAATAATAGTAGTAGTAGTAAAGTAAAGGGGGGAGGGGTTAAAGGAAGGGGCTGTAGCGGGAGAGGTATAGAGACGTGCTTATTAAGTCTTTATTAATTCTTTTTATAAAGCTTTAACTATTATTATATTTTATACTTAAGCCTTTTATAAATATATAATTACTATTTATTACTTACTTTTATTTTAAGTAAATTATATAATTTAACTATAAATATTACCTATAAATTATGAAGTACCTACTTTTATTATTAATTAAAGCTACTATATATTTTTTTACTTAATAAGTACTTTACTTTAAATAATATTAACTAGCTTTTAATAGCTAATATATATATTCTTATAATAAGTTTTAATAGTCTTTTAATTATAATAGTTTTAAGTATAAATATTTTTAGCCTATATTTATATTATTTTATAGGTCTTTTTTATATAATAGTTTATAATAAAGATATTTATAGAAGCTAATAAGCCTAACTTAATTAATAAGTTTAATATATTTTATATAATAACTTTAAATTTAAAGGGATTATATAAAATTATTTAATTTAAGTTTAAAGCCTTAGCTTTAATTATAGTAAAGGTAAAGATAAAAATAAAAATAAGGTTTTTTTCTATACTTTTACTACTATTTAATATAGCTTTATTTATAATAGCTATTTTATTAATAAAGAAGTAGTAATATTATAATTTTAAGAAGTATTATTTTAAAAAAGAAAGTAAAGGTTAATTAAAAAAATTAAAGAATTTTAAAATATTTATTTAAAATTAATAAAGAAGTAGTTTAAAAAAATATAAACCTATACTTTCTTTAGTAAAGTTTATAAGCTTATTTTTATTTTATTATATATTATAAAGCAAGGTAATTAAGTAATTATTTTAACTAAATATAATAGAAAATAATAAAGTAAAGAATAAAGTAAAGAATAAAAGGTTTTATAAAGACTTTTATAAGGCTTTATTTATAAGGTTTTATTAAAATAATAATATAAAAAAAGAAAAGTTTCTTTAAGAGATTAAGTTATTTCTATTAAAGTTATATTAATATAAAGTAAAGGGTAAGGTTTAATTAAAGCTAGTAGTAAAGAAAGAAAAGTTAATTATTTATAATAAAGGCTTAATAAAGAAGCTTAAAATTAAGGGATTTAATTTAAAGCTAATAATTAACTTTAGCTTTTTAAGGTATATTAAGGGTTAAGTTCCCTTCTTTATAAGCTAAAGGTTTAAAAAATTATATATATATATACTATATATATAGATACTTAAGGACTAAAGGTCTCCTTTATATAAAGGTGCCTAGTGCGTTTAGCTAGAGTCCGGGTGCGACTCCTTCGTACACGTGACACTTTATCTTTAGGTTTTTTCTATATAATTTATTAAGAAAAGGTATTTGCAAAGGGCTTTATTGCCCTTAGAGTAATTAAATAATAATAATAACTCATTAAAAAGTTGAAATTAAGTTTAGCATAGTTTAGAAACTTCTAAGTGTATTGACATTTAACGAATACAGTATAGACAATGGACTTCAGAGCTAGCATGTAAGATGTAAGGCTAAAATCTTAGGGTAGAGAGGGCAATGCATGTGAGGTTAGTATTTGAGATATTAAGAGTCTGTAATGGCGCAACACAAATTATCCGGCCTTCTACCCTCAATACTGTCCAGGGACACGCTCTCGTACTCGGGCGGAGGAAGTGGCCCAACCCGAAAGTCGAATTTCATAGAGTCTGGCCGTGAACCTTCGCTGACTCCTTTACTGGGTCGCGCTGGCTTCGTCGATTGTGAACAGACTCTTGGTGCAGAATGAACTGGGTGCAGATGATTGTCGATGCTCAACAAAGAGCTCGTGCTACGCTCTCGTCTATGAAAGCCTGACAAATGATCGCCATGGATTGTTGATAAAGCAAAGCTGGCTGCATTTGAAAGAAGTCCCATCCGTTCACTTTCGATGCTGCTTGCGCGCAGTCTCGTACCGTTGTGCGTGGCTACACCGAGGTCTGCATAGGAGACGCTGGAGACAGCCCTCTGCCGCTGCTTTTGAATTCGGATGACATCCTGACGTAGCTCTTCAACTGTGCGGTCATAGCCAGCGGCCCGAGATTGAGATGGAGCTTCGGATAACGCATTGCAACCCCCGCGCTGGTGCGCGTGCTGTCTCTGCCGCCCCAATCCCTCACGCTCCACCGCTCGTTGCCGTCTGGCCAGTCGAATTTGATAGATGGCTTCCATTTCTTCATTTCGGAGAGATTCATGGTCCTCGGCGGCAGGAAGATCGACTATAGTGTCCATTCCACCTCGTTCGCCTTCTCTGGCAACAAGTCGCTCATCATGCGCCGCTAAAGCACGATATGGAGGTAGAGTAATGACGGAACGAACAGATAGATTTCTTTCGACACCAAAGTCTTCCTGTGGCATTCGTTGCAGGTGTGCCTGTCGCAATATTTGTCGACGACAACCAGATTCGATTGAAGTAGCTGATGTGCTTTCGAGCGGATGAGCCTGTGTAGGTTCATCGAAGTTGTCTTCAGATGCCTGGTCGTATCTGCTCTGACCTCTCTTTCTCCTGCGGACCAGAGCATTGAGAAACGACCGAAATCCTGCCCAGCCTTCTTTCCGGACATCTTCTTGTTGCTGCCGGCCTGCTTTGATAAATGCTACGGCCACAAAAGACACGGCTGCGAATACAGTAACGGAAACCAAAATGATCTGTTGGCCAGCGTTCGTTAGGATGGTGATGTGCATTCAATGCAACATTCGTTATTTGAAAAAGTAGCGTACAATGAATGTTAAATTCTTGCTGTTAAGCTCTCGGCGAAACCAGCGGAGGCGCGTCCACGGCTTAAGAAGCATAGCTGAAGAGTCTGGCAGTCGCATGATTAATAATGAGAAAGTATGAGAAGATTCATCATATTTCCTGAAAAGGCACAAGTCTCGTCGAACCAACTCAGAGGGGAACGAAGAGCCGGTCCTCAGTCGATTTGGAGATTCAGCACGGCCGGTTAAAAATAAAGACCCGACAGGTGCAGATGCGGAACAAGCTGACCCCCTCTCGCGGGCATGAATGGAGGAAGTACTTTTACAGGCGAGAATAGGGAAAATGCATGCGACTGTTGCAGTTTGGTACAAAGATTAGCTAAAGAGCATGCACGCAACCTTGTCAGCCGCAGATAGAGCCAGCCACCATGCATGCAGATGGCCAATGGAATGCTTTTAGCTTAAAAGCTAAACGGGACCTGAGGAACTTCACGGCCGTAGACTAGGCAGAGTCTACGACTACGGCTTGATACAGGAGTAGCTTTGGGCCTAATGGTGTGATACGTTTAGATTTCCTGTCCAAGCTGTATACCAAAGCTCTCGTGCGTAGTGCAACTTCGGTCTCGACAGTCGTAGGATTCAAATTGCACCGTCGAGGCGGGAACCTATCAAGCCGCTGGATGTGTCGTCACGGATGCGTCTCGCCGTTGCAAACTTGATATGAATGTAGATGACTCTTGTTAGAGCTATGTCGATGGAGTAATTTCATCCATAACTTTTTTTAAAGTCGTAGTTGATGCCAGAGAGCAGCCTAATAGTCGTTGAAGACATACTACCACTGTAAGTATGCTGCTGCAAATGAAGATGAAAACATTTTGGCTTGACAGAAGTTGGTAGTAATGAACTTCTGGTGTTGTGATATTAACCGAACTTCTTTTCAAATCTCTTCAACATGCCCGTTACACCTTTTTCAAGACGACTGGTGTTTTCCTCCATCTTCCCTCGTGGTCCCGCTCTGACCTGATGCTGAGGCACCTTATTGCCAACAAGCTCAAACTCGCTTGGTCTGTAAAACTGCTGGTGTATCGTGTAGTCTGGACTGCTATGCTGGTCGAGATTCGAATGACTGTTTAAGTAGCTCTCTGCCCGGCCAGTTGGAACGACCACAGCGCTGTTTGCAGAAGCTTGTTGTGGAAATTGAGCTAGGGGCTGAGAGGATGATGCGAGTGGCGCTGCGGGAGGAGGTGGCGGAGGCAGCGACACTGCTCTGGGCGCAAGTGACAGACCGCTCCCCAACGAACCAGAGAGTCCTGGGGCTGCCAATGGGACGTTTGCAGGCCTCGCATCGACTCTCCTTAGTCCTTGTTGCTGCTGTACCGCTAAGAAATGTGGTGGAATCTGTGAACTGTTTCCATTCTGTTGTGGCTGCGGGTTCGTCATGCTAAGCGAAAATTGAGATTGGTGCGAGAAAGTAGGGGTAAATGGCCGTTTCTCATAGTCGTGCGCTACTGCCACGGCAAGAGGATTCAAAGGATCTTCATCGACAGGAGGTGTCTTCTCCCGATATTCAACAGGCTCTGGGGCTGCAGGGGCCGCCGGATTGTATGCCATTGGAACAAACTTGGTGGGCTGGGTTGCTGGTGGTGGTGGAGGAGGAGGAGGAGGAGGAGGAGGAGGAGGAGGAAAAGGAGGCAAAGATATTGGTAAGCTTGCCGAGGTCTCGGGGGCTACAGTTGTCGACAAATGGCGTGTTGTAGCTTCTGCCGAAGAAGAATCCATGCAGTATTGCGGATTTGAGAATGCCACATCGTCTAGCCTCTGTATGACCGAATTCATGCCTGGCTGAAGCATAGGCTCGTCCGAGATTTCGACCTGCGTGGGGGGCAGGACCCTTCTAACACCGTTGACGAATTGCAAGGCATCTTCAAAAGTCCAAAAGTAAATATCCAGGGAATGAAGCTTGTAATGATATTTGGTTTCATTTTTGAGGTCGTAACTCGCAAGGTGCCATTCAATGCCATCTACGGAGCCGCCCACAGTAAGCGTCACCACGCAATGCTGTTTATAAGAATAATGCAGATGTACTTGATCGAGAACTATTCGCGAGAAGATTAGCTTGTGGCTATGGTTCTAAATTGCGGGAAAAGGGAACTTACGCCCATCAAAGGCATCCTGTTCGGCGGTGCCCGGATGGTTTGCTACTTCAATGCGACAACGTCTCTGGGTCGCGTTCTCAAAAAGATAGACATACGAGCCTTTGTCGAAGCGATGATGCCTCGGATTCATGGCAGCAGAACCATAGAAATAATGCACGTCGGCGAAGCTAGTTACATGACGATATGATAAGAATGGTCTCTCGTGGCTGCCGCCAAGAGGTGCAAAAGCACTTACAGTGTAGCTACATTCTCCTCGCCGGCTCTAGCTGCCATCTTTTGCGCTGATTTTGCCGAGGAGCCAACACTCTTTTTGTACGTACGAGCAATGAGGGCTGAGGCGAGGGTGTTGGGGGATCGGGCATGTAGGTCTGTCTCAACGTGGCATTGCTTCCAAGAACGAAACGCGGCGAAGACGTGTGGGCAAATCCAGCGACGGCTGGGGCTCTTGTACCAGACGTGTTGTGTTGCTCACCAAAAACAACAAGAACAAGGCAAGTTGCTTCGTCCCGGAGTGCTGGGCGCGCAACCTGACCACACTGAAGAGGAACGTGAAGCAGGAGGGAGACGACTGGAGCGCCATGTCGACTGATTTATGGGCACATGGCATGCATCTATGCCAGGTACTAGGTACCTACTTAGTATGTAACATGGTTTCCGCGGCGCTTAAGGACCACATGCAGTGAGTGACTACAGATTGCATTTTTGCTGCTAGCCAATCATCCCGGAAAACGACCTAGCAAATCAATAATCAGGCACGGGGTCTGGTCGGTCTGGTAAACGCTAGGAGGCGGGCAGGGCCGCGCATGGCCCGCCAGACCAGACCAGACCAGATTGGACCAGACCAGATTGGACCAGACCAGATTGGACCAGACCAGATTGGACCAGACCAGATTGGACCAGACCAGATTGGACCAGACCAGATTGGACCAGACCAGACCAGACCTGATTCCCCGTGCCATCAGTGGTGACCAGGCACCGCATTCCTGATCATCGTCAATACAATGGTCCAGGTGGTCTGGTGCTCAGCACACGGCTACGGACTACGGAAAAAGTCTGGTCTGGTGGTGAAGCCCAGCAGCGCAGCCCAGAGATTGCGTCTGGCTTCGCATTTGTGGGAACCCAGCGCGGATCCATCCATGCTGTATTGTACAATTCTCCCCTCTGTTGTCGGCAATGAGCCACTCACTCACACATGTTGCTCACACATGTTGCTATGCGGTGGCTCGCGGTCCTAGGAAGAACCGAAATAAAAGATCACCATTGTGACCTAAATATAGTGGGATAGTCCTTACTTATGCCACTACACGTTCCACACTGACATATAAACCCATAAAGATGATACAAGTCCTCGGGCGTGCGATCGATTCCGTACGATATCTTCAATTCTTCACCCGCCGCAATGTGCTTCGCTCGAACCGACAATAATAGGAGGCCACTGTGCTGATCAAATGTGTAATCAATGTTCTGAGACGGGTGGCATGTATGGTTGAACCGAGACGCCACTGGAAATAAGCCTGCAACCGTTTCTGTGACCGCAAAGCTAATAAATGTGAGAATTTGATAGCAACCTTTTTCTTTCCTTTTCTAGTTTCTTTTTGCTTGTATTCTATGTTTTTCATTTTTTCATTTTTTCTTTTTTTTTTCACTACATTTTACCTCGCCAGGCGAAGGGCCGACGCGAGGACTTCGTCGAAATAGAATCCGAGCACCAATGGCCCCTCGACTAATATGGACTGGAATTTCCCAGCTGACTCACCAATTTGTTCTCCATATCGCTTGTATCCGTGGCGTCCCAGGCTTCAGCAGTGCATTCGCATGAAGGCTCATCGCCACATCCTTGTCGTGGGCTGTTAGCTTTTCATAGGCCTCGAAGATGCCACTGGCGTTTGCTGTAAATAAAGGTCTCTCACGAAGAATAACGTCTCCTTCTGTTAAATTTCTAGCAGCTATAGCTCCTAGTCCAGCTATTGTAGATCTCTGTATCTTGAAGTGGGTATTTTGGAAGAATTTGCCGGACGTTGGGCTTTGCAACAGTCCTGTTCGGGTTTCTGTAGCGACTCCAAGTATCGGAAGATTATCCAGGTCATCTCTTGAGTCAATAATGTTGTTTGTCACAGAAGACCCGACTTCTTCTGAACTTTCTCGAAATTTCTTGTCAATGCAACTGCCTTCCAAAATAGTGCTTTGGCGCTCCGTGTTAAATTGCAAAACATCAGGCGGCCATTTGCCGAGTGTAGCACTTTTGAGATATCCAGCGTCGTTGCGGCTCACTATTCCCTCTTTGTGTGCAAGCTCTGGGCTTTCCGTGAGCAGTATTGTTTCGGACATGACCACAGTGGTGCTGAATCTTAGGCAAGCCCATGTGATGGGATCGTTGTCGCAGGGAATTCGTCCTGCGTAGTTGAATTCTCGAAGTGAAGGTTCTTAATTTAAGTAGCAGAAACGAATAATTCCGCGAGGAGAATGCACTGTAGCGCTTTAGTTTAGGCAATTATTTAATTCTCTTAGCTAGTTATTGAAGTTGGTTTCTTATAAGTATATATATATATAGCTTTAATCCTTACTATATATAATCATATTAATAATCTAACTGTTAACTTATAGTTAGCCGGATATTTATCTATCTAAATATACTTATTATAAAACTTATAAATAATTATAAGTGAAGTTTTTTTCCTTTAATTTATTATTATTATTATTATTATTATTATTATTATTATTATTATTATTATTATTATTATTATTATTATTATTATTATTATTATTATTATTATTATTATTATTAT
>SRPY01000720.1:0-17563 GCA_018360145.1 Claviceps africana
TTTACTAAAGTAAATAAGTTTACTTTTTTATAAATAAAACTTTAAGCTTAATTTATAAAACTATTTTTAATAAACTACTTAAATAGTTTTAAATTAAGCTTAATTTTCCTTTATTATATAGCGATATATTAAAATATTAGTATTATTAAAAAAGCTAAATATTAATATAAAGTTAACTATTATAAGTTTAATATAAAGTAAAATAATATAAAAAAGGAAAAGAATTAGAGATATAAAAGACTTTTAAAGGACCTTTATAGGTATTATATAAAAGGCTACTATTTAGCTATTAAATATAAAGTAGGCTTTATATAATATAGTAAAGGCTTAGGTTTAGTATACTATTTATATAAAGAGTTTAGTAAAAACTATTATATAGATAAGTTTAATATAATATATTATATTAAAAGTAATTAAAATATTAAGCTAAAGAAGTAATATAGTGCTACTATAGTACTATATTATATATATAGCTTTTATTAAAATAATAAAGGCTACTTTTATAAAATAATTAATATAGTTATTTATTTAAAGCTTTAAGAAAGTACTACCCTCCTTAGCTATATAAGTAATTTATATTATTACTACTACTTTTAATACTTTATTTATAATATTAAAAAGGGAGATTAATCTTTATATATTAATATACTTCCTTTTTTTAAGTAACTTTTTTAATTTATAAAGAACTATAACTTTAGCCTTTTAAAATAAAGCTAAGTAATACTTAATATAGTAATATATATTAAATAAATTAAAAAGGATATTAATAAATAATTTACTATAGGCTTTAAAAAACTTTATTAAAAGCTTATTAAGTTTAAAGGCTTTTTAATTAACTAATCCTTTAATTATATTATATATCTTTAAGGCTATAAAGTAGTCTTTTTTTAAAAATATAGTAAAGTTAAGTTAAGGGCTAAAGTTAGCTAATATATTATTTATATAAGTAGTTAAAGTAAAAAAGAATTTATTAAAAAATACCTTTACTTTATTATAATAAAGAATAATTAAAAATATATTATTACTATTATAGTAAAGGGTTAGAATTTAAGTAGTTTTAAGTAATAAGTTACTATAAAGTTAAGTTTATTATTTTAGTTTTTAAAGGTTACTTTTTTTAATTATTATATCTATTATTATATAGTATTAAAAGCTATATTATTTTTTATAAATAACTTATTTTTAATTTAAAGCTATATTAATAGTAGCTTATTAGCTTATTTTAATATAGTAGTATTATTAAAGTCTTTAAATATATTTTATATTATAAATAGCTTTATAAACCTTAAAGGTTTACTATAACTATACTTTAAAGGTATTATAAAGGCCCTTTAATATAAAAAAGGTAGTAATAATAATAAGTTTAATTATAAGCTATATAATAAAGAAGTTAATTTAATAAAAGATATTAAAAATAATTAATATAAAGAAAGGGTAAAAGTAATATATTATTTTTATAGTAATAAGTATTTTATTTATTTAAAGCTATTTAAAGTAATATAAAGGTTATTTAATAGTAATAATTATAGAATTATAATTATAAAAAGTAATATAAATAAATTATAAAATATAATTAAACTTAATAAAGTTTAATTTTTTTAAAAATTAAATTTAAAGGTTAATAAAAAACTAAATATAGTTAATAGTACTATCTCTTTTGCTTTATATTTATTATATTATTTTATTTTAAAGTATAATAAATTTAAGTTACTATTAAGCTATAACTATTAAAAGTTTATTATTATTAAGTAATATATAGCTATATTAATTTTAAAAAAAGTAATATTAATTAAAGTTATTAATAAAGATATAGTAATACTATAGTAGTTTTATAAAAAAGTTATAAAAAGAAGTTATTTAATTATAATAGTAAATAAAAAAGTAAATAAAGTAAATATTAATATTATAAAGAGTTATAATATATTAATTAATGCTAAACTATATTATTTATAAGTTAAAGCTATATTAATAGTAAATATAAATAGCTATTCTTTTACTTTAAGCTATAAATTAATAAAAACTTAAGCTTAAGTTTAAAGGGTTTTTATTAATACTATATAGTTCTTAAATTATTACTATATTAGTTTTAAGTTAAAACTTAAAAGCTAAGTAAATAAATTATATCTTTTTCTATATATTTTAGTATATTACTTATAATATTATATTTAATTAAAGAATAAAGGGATTTTTTATAATAAAAGGGCTAATTTAATATTAAAGTAGTAGCTAAAAAAGGCTTTAATAGTACTTTAAAGCTTTAGTAAAAAGGATATAAATATTATATTAAAGCTTAAATATTAATTATAATTACTTTAAAGGTATTTACTATACTTTTAAAGTAAAGCTTTATTAAAGAGAGTATTATTAGTTTATTTATATTAACTATAGGTTTAAACTTTAATTTAGCTATTTATATTTATAGAGATTAGTATAAGTAAAGTAGTAAAGCTATTAAGCTAGTTTAAGTATATAATATAGGCTTTTATTTAATAGTTATTAATAATTAAATAGTGTTTTAACTAAGTAAAGTAAGTATTTATATAGTTAGAATATTACTTTTACTCTATATATATAATAGCTGAGTAATTAGTTTTAAAAGTATACTTAATAGTAGTATAGTAGCTATAATATAAAGTTATAATATAATATATAGTAATATAGCTAAATTTAAAGTATTAATAGTATTAATATAAATAAAGAGCTTTATTATATAATTTAGCTTTAAATATTTTAGCTTTATAAATAACTTCTTTATAATATAGTTTATTAATTATATTAATATCTTTAATTTTAAAGATAAAGGGGGCTTATATTATAATATTATAAAGTTTTTATACTATAACCTTAGTAATACTACTACTATTAATAAAGGTAAGGTAGTAAAGAATATCTTCTTTAATAACTTAATATATATAATAAATAGAGAATCCTTTAATAATAATATTAAATATTTATTAATTTAGTATTATATTTAAGCTAAAGATAGTTTAAATTTATTTTATATCTTTAATATAAAGTTAAGCTATATTTTTAAAGGTAATTACTATATTACTACTATAAAAGCATTTTATAGTTACTATAGTATCTTTATTTATAGCTTTATTAATAATATAAATAATATCTTTTAAGCTATATTATTTAACTACTTTATTAATTAAATTACCTTTAATAATAGTCTCTTTATAAATATAAAGCAATATTACTATAAAGGTAGTTAAGTAAATAAATCTATTAGTTATTAAAGTAGCACTACTAGCTATAATTTTAACCTATATTAAAGCTAATATAGTTTTAGGCTAAATAGCCTTTTTAATTACCCTTTTAACTATTACCCTAAAGTTAGTAATTATAATTAGTTTTTAAAGATTAGTAAATTACTTATAATAAGCCTATATTATTTTTATATTAATAATATATAAAATAACCTTTTAAACTTCTTTTAGTAAAAAAGTTAATATAAGTTTAGTAATTTTATTATATTTCTATTATAAATAAACTAGTACTTAATCTTAAGCTATATTAGCTATAGTATTAACTTAGTTTTCTATTATAAACTTATTATATAAAATAAAGGAATTATAATAACTTTATAAAATACTATAGTTTTCTATATTAATATCTATTATTATTACACTACTTACTATACCTATACTTTAAGCTTAATATACTATTATAAAAAGAGGTAAATAAGTATAGTAAAACTTTTTATTTACCTTTTAAGTTAATTTAAGTTAATTCTATAGCGTTATTACAGTGCGGGCGAAATCGCGAAAGTTTCTTTTTTCCTTTTATTTTATTTAATATATGTTTTTAATAAGAATAAAAATATTAAAAGTATTAAATTTAAAGCTTTTATAAAGTTACTTAAAGATATTATTAATAAATAAAATATCTTTATAAATCTTTAAAGTAACTTTAATATTAATTAATTTAATAATAAAAATATAATTAATTTCTTTAAAAACTTTAAAGTTAAAATATAAGCTTTAAGAATTTTATAAAAGAATTAATATTATAAATTTAAAAAGAAAGTTAATTTAAAACTTTATATTAATATTAAATCTTTAATAATTATTTATATTTAAAAAAAAGTTAAAAATAAGTTTAGAATTTAGTTTTAAACTATACTTTAAAAATAAATCAAAAATATTATTTTACCTTAAAAGAATTAATATAAAATATTTTTAAATATATTTTAAAACTTACTTTTAGTTTTAAAAGTATAAAGCCTTTTTAAAGAACTAAAAGCTACTATTTTTATAATTTATAAATATTTATAACGTAATTTTTAATAATTTTATTATTAGCTTTATAAATAAATAAAATATAAAGTATAAAATATTTATTAAAGAGAAGTATAAGTTATTATAAAATTAATGAGCTAAATATATTATATTATATCTTTAATTAAAAAATTAAAACTTAGTTTATAAAGCTATAATTTATTATAAATTTAAATTTTTTAATTATTATAAAAAAAGTTATTTTATTTTTATTTAAAAAACTAAAGTATTTATAAAAAGCTTTATTATACTTTAATAAAAGATTATTAATCTCTTTTATTAAAGCTTTATTAAAAACTTTATTTATAAAAAGTAAATTAATACTTTAATAAAAAAGTTTAAAAAATTATAAATTATTATATTTTAAAATTAAAGTAATTTATTTAATTTTTTAAAGTACTTTAAAAAAAGCTTTATTTATAGCTTTAATTATTATAAAATTTAATATAAATTTAAGACTTTAAAGAAATTAAAAATATTTCAATAAATACCTTTAATAATAATAAAAGGTAAAGCTTTATATATTACTTTTATTATAATAAAAAAAGGTATTATTTAAATAAATATAACTATTTAAATTATAATTAAAAGGTTAGCCTTATTTATTATAACTTTAAAATATAAATCTTTACTATTAATAATAGTTTTATAAAATATTAAGTTTCATTAATTCTATATAAATTATTTTTATAGTAAAGAAGCTATATATATAAATATATAGTTTTTTAAATTTAGTAGTTTAAAAACTATATAGTTAATTATTTTTTTTAAAGATAGAAAGCTTTAATAAAGATATTAAAAAATATTAAAAAATATTAATTAATAAAAAAAGATATTTTAAAATATTATTAAAAGACTTAATTTCTTAATATATTAATTAAAATAATAAAGGCTAATTACTATAAAAGTTTTAATTGAAAATAAACTACTTTAAATAAATATAATTATATTATAAAAGTAAAGTAAATTAAGCCTAAAGAATACTACTATTATTAATATAAATACTTTAAAAAAAGTTTATATTAAAGAATATATTTATAAATTAACTATAAAAAAATACTTTATATTTATTATAGTTAAAATTTATAACTATAAAGGTATTATTAATTTTAAAAAAAAGACCCTTTAATAATAGTTTATTAGTTAGCTTTATAAAAAAGTTTTAATTAAAAAAGTAAAAATAAACTTATAACACCGTTTTAAACTTTTTTTAATATTAATTAAATTAATTATTAATAAATATATAGTTTATATAAAAGGTATTTAAAAGATTTATATTTATAATAGGTTTATAAAGTTAATTAAATTAATTTAATTATATAAATATAAATTATTTAAAATTATGTAATTATTTAATTATTAAATCTTTAACTAAATAATTTAAATAATAATAAAATTAATTAAATAAAAGGAAACTAAAGAATTTAAAGTAAGAAATAGTTTTAATTTATAACTAAAAAAAAAATTTAATATTAAAGTTAATATAGCTATTTAAGTAGCTTTATAATAAAAAATAAAAATAAACTTAAAATAAAGAACTTTTAAAGTAAACCACTTTATTTTAAATAAAATATTATTTAATTAAATAAATATTAACTTAATTAATATATTTTTCAATATTTAAAAGTCTTATAATATAATTTATTTATATATAATAATAAGCTACTTTTAAAAATTACTTTATTTCTAAATATAATTAAAAAATCTTAAAAGCCTTTTTTTAAAAGCTTTATTAAATATAGAATCAAAAGGGGATTTTATTATAAAAGAATAATATAAAAAATAGGCTTTACTATATATTTTATACAAACTAAAACTAATAGTATATAATATATAAATAATATTATTAATTTATTAAATAAAGTTTAAATTAAGGTTTATTAAAGAAATATATAAATATTTATATACTTTTATATAGTATTTAATATAGTTTTAATTTTTATTATTTAAAAAACACCTTTTATATATTAAATATAAGCTTCTTTTAACTATAGTTTTAGTTTTAAAGAGATAAATATTTAATATTACTTTAAAAATATTATAGTTATTATATAAGTTATAAATTTAATTTAATTTAATTTAATTGAAATTAATAAATAAGTTATATAAATTAATATACTATTTATTTATAAAAAGAAAGAACTAATTAAATTAGCTATAAATAATTAAATAAATAAAATTAAAAAGGAGTTTAAATTAAAGGTAAATAAAGTTTTAATATTTATAATACTATTAAAAGTAAAATAAATTATTAATTTTATCTTTACTTTTACTATTAATTAATAAATTTAATAACTTAATACAGTAGTTAAGGAAATTTAATTATAATAATTAATATAAATTTTAAATTTTAAAGTAAATACCTTTTAGAAATATTTTAATATAAAAGTATACCTCTTTAATAATATTCTTTTTAATAAGTTTATTTTAAAAAATAACTTTTAATAAAAAATAAAGAAGTAAAATAAAGTTAAAAAGTATTTTAATATTAATAAAAAGTATAAAGAATTTATTATTAAAAGGTCTTTTTAAATATTTATAAAGGTTTTAATTAACTTAAAAAAGACTTAATTAGATATTTATAAATATTAAAAAATATTTTATTTCTTTAAAAGTAATATTTTTAAAGAGATTTTTCATAATTATAAAGCTATTTTAAAGTAAAACTTATTTAAAATAAAACAATTAACCTTTTTATTATACTATTATAAATTATTAAAGTTATTAAAATTAAATATAGTAAGTAAAGTTTATTCTAATTTTTTTAAAACTTTAAAAGAAGTTTATTAATTTATTAAAATAAAAAGTTAAATATAAATTAATAAAAAAAAATTATAGTTTTTATAGAAACCTATTTTTTTAATTATAAAAAAAGATAAAGGAATTTATTTTATTTTATTAATAACTTAATATAATAATATTATAATAAAAGATATTAATATTTTTAAAAATATAAAAGCCTTTAATAAAGAGTTTATAATATATATAATTCTTTTTATTATTAACCTTCTTTTAAAATATTATTAAATTAACTTAATAATTATAAATTATAACTTTATAACTATTATAATATTTATTAAGCTTTTAAGGCTTTATAAGTTACCTTAAAGAGCTATTAACTTAATTACTTAATTTTACTATATTAGAGAATATATTTTATATAATTTAATACTTTATATAATTTAATACTTTATATAATTTAATACTTTATATAATTTAATACTTTATATAATTTAATACTTTATATATATATACCTTTTTTTAATAATATTACTATTAAAGGACTAACTATAGTTTATAATAATAATAAAATTATTTTAAGTATTTATAAATATATAATAAAGTATTTAATTAATTTATATAATATTTTATTAAACTTTAAACTTATTAAATATATTACTTTTATTATAAAAAGTAAGTTTTATTAATTTATTACTATTATTATTAAATATATTTATAAAATATATAGTAAAAACCCTATAAAAATAAAGGTTATTAAGCTTTAAAAATAAAGCTATTATTTCTTTATAAAAGAAATATAGTCTTTCTTTAAATTAACTACTTTTTATTATTTTAAATTCTTTATTTTATAACTATTTCTTTATTTTTAATAAATCTTTTTAAAAAAAAAGTTATATTAATATTAAAAGCTAAAATATAATAAAATAATAAAGACAATTATAAAAGCTATTATAAATACCTTAATTTATAATTAATTAATATTAATAAAAAAAAAGAGAGATTATTTTTATAATTAATATTAATAATATAAAATAAAGCGCTATAAATATATAGAAAAAGCATTACTTCATATACTTTAAAAGTAATACATAAAATAATATAAAAAAGAAATATAATATTATTAAGTAAAAATATTAGGCTTTATTTTATACTTTTTAAAGGTTATAAATTTATTTCGTTAAAATCCTTTTTATTTTAAAAATAAACTTAATAGTTATAAAGTATTAATTTATAAAAGCTATTAATAATATTTTTAATATTATTATTATTTATAAAATTAGCTATATTATATTATAAAATTTTATAGTTTAATATATCTTTAAAAAGAAAAGCTAAATTATAAATACTTTATTATATAAAGGCTAAGAACTATTAAATAATTTTAATAAAGTTATTAACTATTAATTTATATCTTTATATTTATATTTAAAGAGATAAAAATTAATTATTTTACTCTTTAAAATTAAAGTAAATTATTTTCTACTTTATAAATTTAAAGAAATTCTTTAACTAATTAATAAAGAAGTTTAAAAACTTAAGAAAAAGATATTAAAATACTTCTTTAATAATAAAATTCTCTTTAAATAATTTATTAAGCTTATAAAAGAAGTTATATTTATTAATAATAATAATAATAAATAATATATAATTATTAAAGTAGTTTGTTTAAAACTTAGCTATAAAGGTATTAAAGTTATATTTTAAATAATTATATTATATTATTTTTAATAAAGTATATAAAATATAGTTTAAATAATCATATAGTACTATAAAATATACTAAAGATTTATACTTCAATATTTAAAGGAACTTTTAATTTTTATTGCTTTAAAGAACTTAATAAATAAAATTTATATTAATACTTAATACTTTTTATTCAATTATAAATATAAATATCTTTTAAAAGCTTAATATAACTTTACAAAATAAATTAAAATTAAAGCTATTTATACTATTAATATTAAGGCTATATAAATGTTTTTTAATAAATTTATTTAGAAATTTAAGTTCTTTTTATATATTATTTATAATCAAAAGCTTAAAATAAAAAGGAAAATTATAAAAGCATTAATTAAATTTAATATAAAAGGTATTTAAACCTTTAACTATAATTTTAAAGCTAATACTTTTATTAAAGTAAGTTATTAATATTTTTTTTTATATTTATTAAAATAAATAAATTAAGTGAAAAATAGTTTAAGTATTTAAAAAGAGTATTATTAAGAAATAAACTTATAATTTAAGTTTTATATAAAAGGTTTACTTTTTATTTTATTTATAAATAAAAACCCTTTTATTCTTTAAAAGTATAATTTTTAATATAAAAAGTAGTTAATTAAAATATAGTATTTACTATTTATAATTTATTTATAGTTAAAATATATATTTTAAAATAAAAGGTATATAATATTAAATTTATAAAAAGAATAGTGCTATATTTTTAATAGTAATTTACTATATAAATTAACTTTAATTAAGCTACTTCTTTTTAAAAAAAAATAATTAATTAATTAAAGGTAACTTATTATTTATTTCTAATATTTATTATATAATAAATATATTATCTCTATATAAGCTAACTATATAATAAAATAATTTATTTTAAATTTTTAGTTAAGTATTTATTATAAAATTAAAGACTTTAAATAAAATCCTTTTTAATAAAATAATTAATAAAATTATTTTAAGGAATTTATATTTAATAAAGATAAATAATAAATTTTATTTAAAAATAAATAGCTTTTTTAGCTAGTTTAAAAAGGCTTTTACTTTATATAAATATATAATATATTAAATTAATTCTTTATAAATAATATAAATAAAGTACTATATAATTTGTATTTATTTTAAGTATATTTAATTAAATACTTATTAATAAAACTAAACCCTTTATTTTATATAATAATTTAAATAATAATATATTTATAAATAATAAGAAAGACTTATTTTTATATTAATATTTATGTTATTGATTTAAAGTTTAAATTCTTACTTTTTTACTTAATTATTAATATAAATATTAAGCTTATTACTTATTCTTTAATTTTTAATTTTACTTTAAAACTAATTTTTATTTTTTAATTACTTTTATTTATTTTTTATTACTATTAGTTTTTAATAATAAATCTTTTATTTTTATTTTTACCTTATTTCTTTTAAAAGAAAAAGCTTAAAAAGCTTTTTTTAATTATTTAATTTATTAATTATTACTTTATTTATATATTTTATTTATTTACTTTTATTATTTATTTATTTAATATTTTATTTATTCATTTTTATTTTTTATTTATTTATTAATTATTTTATTTATTAATTATTTAATTAATTTATTAAAACTTTAAGTTAAACTTAACTCTTTTATTTATTATTAATTTCTTTTATTTTCTTTATTTTTAATTTCCTTTTTTTTAATTAAATACTTTAAATAGCTTTTTTATTACTTTACTTTTCCTTTTTTTATTTATATTTTATAAATTTAATATAAAATAAAGAAAGAGTATATTAATAATAATAATAAAAGTATTTTTAATAATTAAAGTTTTATATTTAAATATAGCTTTAATTAAAAGTCTTTTAATATTTTTAAAAGTAATTTCTTTTTTAAAAAAGTATTAAAAACAAATTATTAAACTTTTTTTAATATTTTAAATAAATAATTTAATTATAAATATTGTTAACCTTTTAAATATAATTATTATATACTTTATTTTTTACTTTAAAAAAAGAAATATAGCTAAAAAAAATATTAATATATTTCTTAAAAGCTATAATAGTATAAAAATAAGTATTTAAATAGAAAAAGTAATAAAGGTTATTATTTCCTTTATATAAATATATAAAAAAAGTAAGTTATTATTTTAAATATTTAACTACAGCTATAAAAAAAAGCCTTTAAAATAAGCTATATTAATGGAAATTAAAACTATAATTTTAATACTTTTAAAAACTATTTTCTATATAATTAAATATTTTTAAAAATATAATTTAAAAAGCTTAGTTTAAAAATTAATAACTATTAAATATATAAATAAATATTTAAAATAGTTCTTAATTTATTTCTTTTTTTATATAACTATAAAATATAAAGAAATACTACCTTTTTTAATATTAATATTTAAAAGTATAGTAATTTAAAAAAAATAATAAAACTTAAAAAATATTAACTTTAATTTATATTATTTAATAAAATAGTTACTTATTATATAAGTTTTTATATTTTCCTTTATTATTTCCTTTTTATTATATTATTTTAATATATTAATCAATAATAAAGACTATTTATAAAGTCTTTTAATAATAATATTAATAATATTTAAAAAATTAAATAAAAGCTAATTATTAAAATTTATAATTATAAAAATTTAGTTAATTAAATAATTAAATAAAAAAAAGGTATTAAAAAAAGAATAAAAAAAGAAATATATATATAAAAAGAGAAACTATTAATATAAAGTGCTAAACTATAACTTATTTATTTAATTAAAATAAATAATAATAACTATTATTATTTAATAATTACTTTAATAAATAAATTTTTTAGCTAATTCTTTGAAGAAGCCTATTTATTTTTAATAATTACTTAATAGTATTAATTTATAAATAATAAATTAAAGCTAATAAAAAATAAAAACCCTTTACTTTATTTAATTAAATTCTTTTTTTCTCTTTTTTTTATATTCCCCTTTTTTAATAGTTTTTTATTATTTATTATATTTAAAGCTTTTATTTTTGATTAAAAAAATACTTTATTTTAACTTATTTTTTATAAGTTTTTATATTTCTTTAAGCCTTTATTTATTTAAATTATTATTTCTTTATATTATTTATATTTTTAAAAAAGAAATTACTTTTTTTTTTAAATTCTTTTTAAGTATTTAATATTTAAACTATTTAATAAAAAATAAAAGAATATATTTTATAAAAATTTAAAATTTTTAAAAATATTTTATTATTTAAAGTGAAAATAATAAATCTCTTTATTTTTAATTATTTATTTATTTTTATAGTTATTTATTAAATATATAAATAAAATAAATATTATTTTATTATAAATAAAGTATTTTTTATTAATAAAAATCTTAATTAAATACTGTAAATTTAGCTTATAGTCTTTTAATTAAAAACTAAATAGTATATTTATATTAAAAAGTATAATTTTTAAAATTATAATACTATTAATTATAAAAAAGGTTTACATTAAAAGAAATGATAAAGGAAAAGCTATTTATAAACTTATATAATTAATATTTATAGGCTTTTAAAAGCTTTATTCATAAAGTTATAAAATAAATAGCTTAATTAATTTATACTTTATATTATAATAAAAGTTATTAAATAAAGCTTCAAAAGTTATATTATTTATTTTAGCTATAAAATATTAATTAAAAATAATATTATTTTAATTAATAGCTATAAAAAATACTATTTTATAAACTACTATAAATTATAAAAAAATAAATTAATGAATATTTACTATAATAAAAGATTAAATATAAAAGATTTCTATAAAATATAATATAAAAAGTACTTTATAATAAGCTTTATTTATTTTATAAACTATAAAATAACGTTTATTTTTAATTAATATTATAAAAGCCTTTATTATTTTAACTTTTATAAAATAAAGTATAAAGAAAGGTTTTTTAAATATATATAAAAGTGAATTTTATAGCTTTTTAACTATTTATATTGCTTTAAAGGAATTATAGTACTTAGATTTATTTAAAAAAATATCTTGAAATATAAATATATATATGTTTTCCTTTTTATTTATTTATTAAAAGAATTTAATAAATATATAATATTTATAATTAATAATAATTTATAAATACTAAAATTTAAAATACAGTAAGCTTTAAAAGCTTCCTTTAAACTTAATTAATTAATTAAATTTAAACTTTTACTTTAATAATAATTTTTTTTAAATAATATCTTAAATATAAATAGTTTAATATATATAATTAAATTTAAATAAACTTTAATTAATAAGCTTATATATATAAACCTTTATATCTTTTTTAATAAAACTTAGCTATCTTTTAATATTAACTTTATTTAAAAAGTTTATTAAAAAAAAACCTTAATTTTTAAGCTTTTAACTTTAATTTTAAATAAAAAAGTATTTTTATTTATAGCTTTATAATTATAAAATATATATTTAAATAATAGTAAAAAGGTTATTAAATATTATTTATATAAACTTTATATTAATTTTATTAAACTTTAAAAGTTTTTAGTAAAAATAATTATTAAAGTAAATATAAAGCTTTTATTTAAAGATTTAATAATATAAAAGATTTAAAAATAATATTATATAGTATTTAATAAAGCTACTTTAATAAATATAAGTCATTTACTTATTTATTTATTTAATTACTTTAAGGGGTATAAAGCCCTTAGCTAGTACCTTATTTTAATAAGTTATATAGAAATAACCTTAGAGTAAAGGGGAAAATCTATATATAGTAGTAAATATAAGTATTAAAGAGGCTTAAATTAAGCCTTAAATAATACTTATTATAAAAATTAATATATTATTAACTAGGCTTTAGCTATAATTATTAAAAAAAAGTTTAATAAAGAGTATAAATAATATATATAAAAAGGTATATAAAAATATATTAAATTTAAAGAAAAGAGGAAAAAGTATTATAAGCTTAAGCTAAGATTTATTTTAAGCTAAGCTAAATTATTAAAAAAGGTATAATATATTAATTATATACTATATACTATAAAATATAAAGTCATATAAAAAGTTATAAAAGGTTATAAAAGATTTTAAATTATTATATAGCTATATTATTAATTTAAAGGTATATTAATTATTAAATTAAGTAATTATTATATATTAAATTATTTAAAGCTATTAATTTAGTAGCCTTTAAATATAAGCTTAAATTAAACTTTAGTAATAAGTAATTTAAGTAAAGTATAGTAATAAAATAGTAGTTAATAATTTCTTAATTAAGTTTAATATATTAATAAGTAATTTAATAAGTAATTTAAAGTACTATCTTTTTTTTATAAATAAAAGAGACTTTTTAAGGTTTTTACTCTCTTTTTTCTTTGTTTTTATATTTAATTAAAAATTATAAATACCCTTTTCCCTTTTAAAATTTAATATAAAACTATTTTGATTTTTATATTAAAGCTAATTTAAACTTTTAATATTATATTAAATTTAATTAATAAAGAAAATAGTTAATTAATTAAAAGTTTAAAGCTTTTTAATAAATATTTAATCTTTTTTTATATTTAATTAAACTTTAATTTTAATTTATATAAAGTATAAATAAGTATTTTTATACTTCTTTTACTTTATTAAAATAAAAAATCTTAATATTTATTACTATAATTAATTTAATAAATATTTAATATAAACTTATAGTAAAGCTATTATAATTAATTTAAATTTTCAATATTAATTTAAATTATTTTAAATATATATATTTTAATAAATTATATTTAATAAGTTTAAAATTTAATATAAAACTAAGTTAAATATTAATTAAAGTAAGCTTTATTTAATATAATAATAATTTATAATATTATATAAAAAGTTATAAATTTTTAAGTTTAATATAACTTAAATATTTCTATAGTATTTAATATAAGTTTAATTTAATTTTTTAATAAAGATATAATAATAATTAACTTTATATAGTATAATTTATATAAGTTTTTTAATAAATAATTAAATACTTTATTAATATTAAATTAGCTTTAATATAAAGTTTAAATTAAAACTCTATTATAATTAATAGCTATAGTAGTATTTTTAAATATAAAATCTTAATTTCTATAAATTTAATTATTTATTTATTAAAGTAAATTATTAACGTAGTCTTTAATAAACGTAGTCAACGCCTATATTAATATTGAGGTAATAATAAAAAGGGTTAAAAGTAAAGAGAGAAAGAACAATAATAATAATAATAATAAAGTAAAAAGAAAAAGGGTTTAAAGAAAAGGCTATAATAAAAAAAATATAAAAATATATTAAATAACTTTATAAATAGCTTTATAGTTAATAAGCTTAGGTTTTTTTTTTTTTTTACTTTTTCTTTTCTTTTCTTTTTCTTTTCTTTTCTTTTTTTTATTATTTTTTTTTTATTATCTTTATTATTAATTTTTAAAAGATAATATAAAATAACTTAAGGCTTAGTTTAATTATACATCAATATTAATATAAATATTAATTATAATAAAATAATAGTTTAAAGTAATATTAATTAAGTAAAAAAAGAGCTTATATTAATTTTATATTAAAAACTAACAGGTATTATTATTTATTATTATTTCTTTTATAAAGTATAGGTAAGTTAAAAATATAAAAAATAATTTATTTTAAAGAGTTACTTTATTAAATATTATATAAAATTAACATAATTAAATATAATATACATCTTTTTTAAGTTTTAAATTAAATTTACTTTAAACTTTAAAAAATAAAGGTAATTATATTTAAAGTATTAAAAAATAAAGTAATAAATATTTTTATAGTTATTTCAATAGTAATATATTAATCTATTTATATTAAAAATATAATAAAAGTAAAAATATAAATTAAAATTAATTTTTTTAATATAAAGCTAAATAAAGATTAATAATTTAAATTTAATAAAGTTATAATAAAGTTAAAAAAATTTAACATAAAAGTTAAGGTTTTATTTAATTATAGTAAAGTTTTAACTTAAATATTAATAAATAATTAAAATATAGTTTTAAAGTTATTACTTTTTTTAATTTAGTTTTAAAGTTTTAAATATAAAAAATATAATAGAATTTAATATTAATTAAGCTATAAATAATATATATTTAATATAAAGTTATTATTATTTATATTAAATATTATATTAAAAGTAAATTACTATTAAAGTATTAATTATATAGATTTTATTAATTATTCTATTTACTTTAATTTTATTATAAAAGTATTAAATATAATAATTAAAGTATAAGTTTAAAGAGAGAATTATTACTTTAAGTTTAATTAAAAACTATAATATAGCTTTATAAGCTTTGATAATAATGTAAAAGTAATATATTTATTTTATAATAAAGGCTTTTATAATCCCTTTAACTATACCTTTATATTTAATTAAAATATAATATAAGCTTATATTATAACTAATAAAGCTTTAAATTGCTTAAATATAAAGAAGTTTAAATTTATATAGTAAATATCTTTATATAAATATAAAAGGTATAGTAAAGGTAAGTTATTATTATATTAATTTTATAATAAACTTTAGCTAATAAGCTTTTTATTCAAGTTTATAATAAACTTAAATAATAAAAAATAAGCTTATTATATTAACTAAACTATTATAATTTTAAGTTAAATTAATATTATTATTAATTATTTTTTTTATTAAAATAAATAAGTTTACTTTTTTATAAATAAAACTTTAAGCTAAATTTATAAAATTAATTTTAATAAATTATTTATATAATTTTAAATTAAGCTTAAGTTTTCTTTATTATATAGCTATACATTAAAATATTAATATTATTAGTAGAGCTATATATTATTATTAAGTTAACTATTATAAATTTAATATAAAGTAAAGTAATATTAAAAAAAAAACTAAGGATATAAAAAACCCTTAAAAGAACTTTATAAATATTAATTAAAAGGTTACTATTTAATTATTAAATATAAAGTAAGCTTTATATAATGTAATAAAGGCTTAAATTTAATATATTATTTAAGTAAAAAGTTTAGTAAAAACTATTATATAAATAAGTTATATATAATATATTATATTAAAATAATAAAGATATTTAATTAAAAAAGTAAAGTAATATTATTATAATACTATATTATATATATTACTTTTATTAAAATAATAAAAGCTACCTTTCAAAATAATTAATATAATTATTTATTTAAAGCTTTAAAAAGTATTACTTTTTTTAATTATATAAATAATTTATATTATTACTACTACTTTTAAAACTTTATTTATAATATTATAAAAAAAGATTAATCTTTAAATATTAATATATTTTTTTTCTTTAAAGAATTTATTTAGCTTATAAAAAACTATAACTTTACCTTTTTAAAATAATATTAAGTAATATTTAATATAGTAGTATATATTAAATAAATTAAAAAAAATATAAATAAATAGTTTATAATAAACTTTAAAGAACTTTATTAAAAGCTTATTAAATTTAAAAGCCTTTTAATTAATTAACTCTTTAATAATATTATATATTTTCAAAGCAATAAAGTAGTTTTTTTTAAAAAATATAATAAAGTTAAATTAAAGATAAAAAGTAGTTAATATTTTATTTATATATATAATTAAGGTTAAAAGCAATTTATTAAAGAATACTTTTACTTTATTATAATATAATAAAGCTAAAAATATATTATAATTATTATAATAAAAATTTAAAACTTAAATAGTTTTAAATAATAAATTACTATAAAGTTAAGTTTATTATTTTAGTTTTTAAAGGTTATTTTTCTTTATTATTATATTTATTATTATATAGTATTAAAAGCTATATTATTCTTTATAAATAAC
>SRPY01000721.1:0-17559 GCA_018360145.1 Claviceps africana
TTTTATATTTTTTATATTTTTTATATTTTTTATATTTTTTATATTTTTTATATTTTTTATATTTTTTATATTTTTTATATTTTTTATATTTTTTATATTTTTTATATTTTTTTTATTTTTTGTATTTTTTGTATTTTTTATATTTTTTATAGTTTTCTATATTTTTATAGTTTTTTTATGTATTTTATTTTAATTTTTATATATTTTTATAGTTTTTATATTTTCTTTATTTTCTTTATGTTTTCTTTTTATTTTCTCTATATATTTTTTTTATATTTTTTTAAAATATTCTTTCTATTTTATTCTATTTTATTACATTTTATTATATTTCTTTACATTTCTTTACATTCTTTTTATGATTTATATTATTTATATTTCCTTCTCTTCTTTACACCCATAATACACAGACGTCGTGCCAAGCACAATGACGTAGCATAAGTCCTTCCCAGCCACCCCACCTGCACCCCAGACAGCCCCGACGTGCATCCGAACCGCCGTCATCGGATCCCAGCCCCACCAGGTCGAGCACGTCGCGTAGACGGTCATTTCGTGGCGCCTGCGTGGCCGGGCGCGACGCTCGAGCAGACGGAGACGTGACTGGGATCCATTTCTGGCCGTTGTACTATTCCGTTTGATTTCCGGTCCCGTACTACAGTAGCCATGCATGTTACGCACTCGGGCAGTCATCATCCCATCTATTCCTCTCCAGAATTATACAAGAATCATGTACATAGGACGCCCTCCAGCCATCATAATCCCATCCATTCCTGTCCAGTAGTATATTATACAAGCATCATGTACATGTTGTGCTCCAAAAACCAAAACACCATGCCCAATGAACAGTGCATGTCGCTGCGTTTTTCCGCCAATTGACCCCAAAACACGCACGAAAAAGAAAAAGAAAAGAGGGGGGAAAAGAGAACAAAAAAAATCCAAAACGCCTCGCAGGCTCAACACGTCCCGCCACCCAAATTTCTCCCCTCACGACCAGAGATCCCGTCGTCAATCGTCGTGGATGATGGAGGATATCCTCGTCACATCCGGCGTCACGAGCCGGCCCCTGTCCTTGTCCGGGCTGGCCATGGGCGTCAGGGGCTTACGGCTGCCCTGGCAGCACGTCCCGGACCGCCATGCCTGCTCCAGGGCCACGGGCGAGGCGTTCATGCCGTACTCGTCGGCCACGACCGCCCAGAAGGCGTTCTTGTGCTTTTCGTAGATGGCGTCCAGCCGCGGGAGCTCGAGAGGCGCTGCCGAGTGCGCAGGCGCCGGCGGCGACCATGGCCGCGACCATGTGTCGAGGCGGGGGGCTGCCGCCGTCGACTGCCACGGCGACGCGGGACTTCCGAACCGAGGCGGGAGGACCGGCGGCAACGCGTAGTGCTCCGACTCTGGTGTCCTCGTCAAGTATCGCGGGGACTCCTCGCGGGCATAATAGGGAGCATAGGCGAGTCCGTCAGACTTGGGTAGCAGGGCAGGCAGTCGCGGCGACGGCTCCACGGATCCGGGCCGCGAGAACAACTGCGCGTCGCTCGTCACCGATCTGGGCAGGTAGGGGCTGCCCATGACCGACGGCGAAAGAGAACGTGTGTGTCCTCGGTACACGGGGCTGCTGCAAGGTACAGCCGCCCGGCCTCTCGGCGTTGCGTCAGATGAACTGGACGAGGGGGACACGTCGCGCTTGCGCCTCGTGCTTCCGCGCGAGAGCTGATGATAGTGCAGCCGGCACGCGAGCTCCGTCTTGTTCAAGTGCGCGGCGATGTGCTTGTAGGGCATCTTGTTGAGGCGAGAATGGAGAAGATAGGCCTCCTGCAACGTGAAAGAAGCGAAAAAAAGAAAAACGTCAGCAGGTGCGGTTTTTTTTTTTTTTTTTTTTTTTTTTTTTTTTTTTTTTTTGTTCTTTGTTCAGACAAGAGTCGTCGTACCTCAGTCTCGTTCCACGCTCGTCCGCTTCCCGTCGAGGGTGACTTTCTGTCCCTCGTGACCATGTTTTCATGTCGTAGCATGGCGTCGATTTATCGTGTGTATGTGTGTGTGTGTTTTTATTGTGTGTTTTTGATGAATTTTTTTCTGATGATTCCTCGAGGTCTCTATACCGTACTTTGTACTGGCCGAACTCCAACGTGCCAAGAATATTTGGAATGATATTAGGTCCGAGGCGGCAAACCAGGCCACGCTGCGGTCGATGGGGCAGGCTTCTCGCGGAGAAGCCTTTGTCAAGTCCAGCCTGGCAATGTAATGTACCGAATGAAGGTGATCCGAGCTCTGGCTGGCCAATGTGCTCAATTATAATAGCGAATGAAAAGAACGGAAGAGAAAAAAAAAGACAGGAAGGGATTGTGGAAAGAGACGGCAGCAGCCTAGTTGGTTGTATGTGGAAGGAAAGTAGAAGGCTGATAGTCAATAGGAAACGGGGAACAGAAAAACAACTGGCAAGACAAGGCGCACCCGGAGTCAATGTCTTTCTTGTAAAGGAGAGAAAAGGAGAGACTGGGAAAGAGAGAAAATGAGGGGAAAAAAACAAAAAATAAAGACAGAATAAAAAAATAAAAATAAAAATAAAAATAAGTAAAACAAAGTAAAGGAAAGGAAAAGGAATGGAGAACTGGACAAGGATAAAGCATATTCGAGACGGTCCTCGGGAAAAGATATAGTGAATTGGCCGACGACAGCAGGCACCGGTCCAAACAGACATGTAGCAAGCCGCCTTGCTTTATCCGTGACTAGTGCCTGGCCTGCATCTTGTTATTTTCCTACGAAACAATCCTGGCGGGATGCTGTTCCGAATCTGGGACACCCATCGACCAGGGGAACCCTGTCGGTCTTGGACACTGTCGAGATCTACTAGTTCTGTTCCATCTCGATTTCGGCTCGTCATCCTGCTCGCCCGGGAGTCGGGACGGCCACGGCGGCGTCATCCATCAGCTTGGGGCCACGTCGCGGGCGCGAGGCGCGAGGCGCGAGGCCGTGTTGGAGACTCATGACTCTTGCAGCAAGTCTGCCTGACACGCATCGTAGAACTTCGCACCAACCCTCCCCGCTCGTTTGAGGCCGCTCCCGAGCGTCCATCCTGACCCAGAGGACGGACGTGCTCTGTGCTGGGGCAAGACTCATGCGCGAGGCGTTTTGTTTGAGCCGACCACATTGAAACGCAGGCACCACGGCACCAGACCGTTTCGTTGGCCAGCCCGCGGCTTCATCTCAAGCCAACCACGTTTGTTTCGTGGCTCACCGCGATGGTGCAGCATCTGGGTGCTCGCGACGTGGCTGCCGCTTCGCAGAAAGACGGAACAGGGACAGACAGATGGGCCAGAGACGAGGACAGACTGGACAGACTGGACAGAAAGGACAGAAAGGACTGACTGGGCAGGAAGGACAGGAAGGACTGACTGGGCCGGACACAGACTGGAATGTGACATGGCGCCGGGTTGGATTCCATCTGGTCCATCTGCTGAAACCCGTCAGACTCTTTCCCAAAGACTCCTCCCGGCCCTGCAGGTTCCATCTCGTGGATGGACGACGCTGGCGTAGCGGCAGCGGTTGATTTGATCTGTGGGAAGAAAAAGAGTGGGAAAAAAAGAGTGGGAAAAGTGGGGGAAAAGGTGGGGGAAAAAAGGAACAAGGCAGGATCGGGTGGGGCGCATCCGGTTCCTGGCTAATAGGCGCCGTCCTGGCCGCAGCGCTCGGCGGTCCCCTGAAACCTGCTACCTACCTGCTTGTGCAGACCAGATTGACTGACACATTCTGGGACAACGGCCAGTCTGTGTGTGGTCTGGTCCGTCTGGTCCGTCTGGTCCGTCTGGTCCATTTCGTCCATTTCGTCCATGTCCATCTGGTCCATTGTGCCAGAGGGGCGTAGATGAACCCAAACTCGTTCAACTAGCTGCTGCCCAGTCATTGGTCTATTGATCCATCTTGTCCGTCTCGGCGTCCACCTCGAGGCGCCTTCAGTCCCAGGTACGCTCCTCGTGAAACGCGCCCTCGACTCCCAGAATACAACTTTGTTCTGTTTCCCCTCGTCTTCGTTTCCATCCCATGTCGTCCACATCGGGTCCTTGTCATGCACGACCCATCGTCTTTTTATTTATTGTTTCTTCTTGCCTCGGCGTCCTACTGACAATGGGGTCAGAACAGATTGTCCTTACCTAGGTGTGAAGCAGGGGCTGCTCGTTTGGCTGCTCGCTCGCTCACTCGCTCACTCGCGCTTCATATCCAAATCGCACCCATCTTATTCGCATCTCGCTCCAGACTACACCGTCGACTATAGTAGACCAGGGCATGGGACAAAGAAACGAAACACGCCAAGGGCTCGTTTGTCCATTCCGTCCTTGGAGATCCGGGCCTGGTTCAATATGTTGTTGCTCTTGCTGGCCTCCCCATCACATATTCGCTTCTTCTACCAGCAGCAACAACAAAACCAGTTTTGACTGTTCAATCTGGGGCAGGCCTCGAGAAACTTCACGGCCGATGCACGATCCACAGACTGTTGCGTGCACAAGGTACAAGGTGTCCAAGTACTTGGATCTCGGCATGTGCATGTGCATGAACATGCCAACTACCTAGGTAGGTACCTAGGTAGGTAGGTACTTGAGGTAAGTAAGTAAAGTAGGTAGGTACCTAAGTACTTAGGTAATGTACATGCAATGGATTCAAAGGCGGCTGATGTGCCGTCTTTGCGGTGGAACTCATGAGCGACAGGGTCCTTGACTCCTTGTAGTCGTAGCAAAGAGATCGGAAATCGGGGTACCACGATGGTGGCTCGAGATCCGCCGGTGCAAAGAAGTCCCTTGCCGCCTTTCAAATGCTTCGGAACGCTCGCCGACTATTGATGCCATGAGCTACAGGCATCATGAGCAGCCCCACGGGAGTTTTTCTGTCTGCGTTGTCTTTTAGTGTGGCTAGTCACGGGCCTGATTCTTCCGTCTTTGCGATACAATGCCTTGCCAATGGCAAAGCAATGCACCGATGAATGCAAAATGTGTGCAAAATGTTGTGCAAGTAAGAAAATTCATTACCAGAAAGATGGAGAGAGAGGGGGCGAGAAGCAGAGAGAGAAGGTGGGGAGAGGTCACCGCACAGCCACCGCAGCACCAGAGCACCAGAGCACCAGAGCACCGCAGCGCCGCACGGTCCAACAAATCTCCATTCCCCAGTAAATGGGCAGGTGCGTCCGGTCATGGCACGCGCGCACGCCCTCGTGGCAGAAAAAAGAAAAGTGGGTATCACCTGCCTGAGGAACGCAGGAGCGTCGACCGCCCTCGACACGCGCATCGCATGAACAATCTGGGAACCTGGGAAGCTACTTGTGCTCCAAGTACCTCCATACTCTCCCTCCTCCGTCCGTCGCCTTGCCCCCCCCCCCCCCCCGACATCTCCTCCCGTCGGTACGTTGCCTGGACTCTGGAGCAAGCTTGTGCTCTGCGGGATCCACCACGCTCCTGGTCAAAGTTCGCGATACATCTCGTCCAGCTTCATCCATTCGGCTACCTCGACATCGACGTCGTGCAAAGGGGCGCTGGGTGCGAATTTCGAAGACGTCGACGGTATTTGCCCTGCCCGCTGCCGTTGCTCACGCTGCTGACGCGGGTCCAGCATCGCCACCCTGTCTGTCAGCCGCGGCGCAGCCCGTTTCTCCGTCTCAATTTGTCTCTCTTTTCGTCGCCGTCGACAAGTCGTTAGCGAGAAGGGGCCAGCGAGACAAACAGGCGTCGCCAGTGCTATTTCCTTTTCTCTCTTTTCCTTTTTTTTTCTTTTTTTTTTCTTTTTTTTTTCGAGACCTTGGGACGGCCGGTCCAGACGCAGACGCAAGACGCAAGACGCAAGACGCAGACGCAGACGCAGACGCAGACGCAAGACGCGGTCCCACATTTCACCAGATTCCGCCAAAACACCTCGCATTTGTGCTCGTCTGGTCCGTGTGTCTGGTCCACATCCTCGCGCGCTCTCGTGGGACCCACCAGCCGGATCCCCGCCCGCCATTTTCGCCATTGGCCCATCGGCCTCCAGGCAGCTGTTGTCCGCCCCGTCCGGACCCACCCCAGGCAGACTGGACCCGACCAAGCCAGACTGCAACTAATAAGCAGGACTAAACAGGCCGGCCTCCACCACGTCAATTACCTCGACCTGCCCAGTTCTCCAGGCGCAGAAACTTGTATCACGCAAACCCGTGGCTCCTCTGCCCGTCCATCGCTCCAGACCAGACCCGAACCTCGGACCACCCCGTGTAACTTTGACTTGGCCTCGCTGTCCACAGGACTTGGGACTTGGGACTTGAGCACCAGAGCGTCGCCGACTTTGTTCTGCGCCCAGCCAGCCAGCTTTTGCCGCGCCGGACAGGACAGGACAGGATAGGACAGGACAAGCCAACCGAACCAGCAGTCGCCCGTCTCGCGCTGCCATCCACTGCTACGCGCCGCCATCCACGACCTTTTCGTCCTCGTCCGCCCGTCCGCCCGTCCGCCCGTCCGCCTCTGTCAGGCTGAGAGTCCAGTGTGCCGTGGCGAGCAGCCTTGCGTTGTGAGTACGTTTCCCATTGTCTGCCTTGTCTTTTCCCGTCGCCTCGCCGTCGCGTCGCGCGTGCGTGCGCGTGCGCGTGCGCGCATCTCAGGACGTCGCGAGCCAGCCCGAGCCTCGTGTGCGCGCAATCCAGGGTGTCTGGTCTGGTAGACTGGTGCCATGCGGCTTGCTTCTCACGGCCGGCGAGGCGAGCGTCGCGCGTCGCCAGCCCGCCCACTCGCCAGCTTTTCCTCCCCATCGAGCTTCGGTCCAATCTGGCCTGGCTTGGCTTGGCTTGGCTTGGCTCGGCTTGGCTGGGCTGGGCTTGGCTGGGCTGGGCTGGGCTGGGCTGGCTACACCAGCCGCGTCGCTGCAGACAGGCCCCGACCCTTGTTGGCGCCGAGTGTTCCGCCTCGCAAAACAAGAAGCGTCCGGCCCTGCCTGCTCTGCCTCTGCTCTACTCTGCTCTGCTCTGCCTCTGCTCTGCCTCTGCTCGGCTCGGCTCTGCTTCGCCTGGGCCATCTCGGTGCTTTGCCCGCCTCGCTCTCTGCTTCCTTCTCCATCGTCAGTGGTAAAAAATACTAATGACATCTGCTCTTGTCGCGTCCAGATCATGGAGCAGTGGCAGGTCGGCCCCGTGCCGGAGTACGTCTACTCCAACTCCACTCACCCGCCCAACGACATGCAGTAAGTACCGACACCATCTCGCAGTCTCTGGTACTTGAGCTACTTTTGAGCTACCTCTCTCTGTTCCCTTGGTTACTTTGAGCAGCCTCCGCAGCCCGCAGCCCGCCTCATCAACTCTCTTCCCCGTTTGCAGGATACCGCAATCGCCTCGCCTCGCCCCTTCCTCCCTTGTCTGCCCTTTCTTTTTCCGACCCCGACTCCCGTGCCTTATTTCCCCCTCCATTTTCCTGCCCATTTCCTCTTTCCCCTCCCGATTCTGGCGGACCGTTGCCGTCTTACCCTCGTCTCACCCTCGTCTCGTCCTCGTCTCGTCGTCTTCAACTCGTGACTGCCATCGCTGTCGACAATGTCCTCACCGTCGGCCAACGGCAACGGCAACGGGCGCCCGTGATGGCACTCCCGGCAGACGGGGCTGCTCTTCAATGGCCGTATCCGAACCCATCTGCTGTTGCCTGCGGTTGCCCTGCTTGCGAAAATCCTGTGGGAAGGGCGCGGGTGGCAGTGGTCGCCAGCATGCGCGTTTTCGGGCCGGGCCTTCAGGCTTTGCGGCCTTGATCGTGGCCGTATTACACGTCCTTGCGACGGGTGCTAACAGCCATATTCTTCAACAGCAACCATTCTTACCAGACCGACATGTCGCGTCGGACTGACCAGCGCATGGAATTTCCTTACGGTGCTCCTCAAGCTGGCCTGACGCCTCAGCAGCAGCAACAGCAACAGCCACCTCAACAACAACCGCCGCCGCCGTCGCAGCAGCAGCAGCACCACTCAACTCCTGTCCAACCACCAATGACTATTTCGCAGGCTTCCAATGCTCCTGGTGCTCAACAACAATCTCAGACCCCGACTCCGGCGCAGCAAGGTCGTCAGCGCAAGCGAACGGCCCCTAATACCGCACCTTCGCCAGCTACCGCACCGTCTGCAGCCCCTGCTGTCGCGGCATCCCAAGTCCAACCACCGGTCAACATTGCTCCTCCTCAGGCCCAGGCCGCTGCCGCCGCCGCCGCCGCTGCGGCAGCGGCGGCTCCTTCTACTCCAACGCAGCCACAGGCGACTGCACAGGACGCCAATGCCGCGGCCGGCCAGCCTCCGGTCAAAAAGAGCAGGACCAACACACCCTGGACGCCTCAGGAAGAGCTCAGGTTGAAACAAATGCGAGATGCCGGCAACAGCTGGGCAGAAATTGCCAAAGTATATTCCCTCCTCTTGCCAGAAATTATTACAAAGTAACGGTCTAATCCCGTGCCTAGACTTTCCCCACCAGAACAGAAGGGTCGGTGAAGAAGCACTGGTACAAGGTAAAATTGCCTTCCTTTCCCTGTCACACAAGCAAATATTTTGGATGCTAACCGCGGCCCCAGGACATGCACTACGCCGAGTTTGCCGAGGATGAGGTAACGTCGCATGTAGCACACGTATGCACCAATCTACCGAATCGTCCCGACTGATTTTGATGATTTTATAGAGCCAGGCTCTGTTGAACGCCATTAAGGAATACGAGAACAACAAGTGGAAAGTCATCGGCCAAAAGGTTGGCAAACCAGCCAAGGTAAATCAAGCCCTGTTGTGTCGTCCTGCAGAGGGGCAAACGGCAGACGAATGCTAATCCGTTGCAACAGGCATGTGAGCAGTACGCAAAGGAGCATTTTCCAGGTAAGTTTTTGGCTGAGCAAGATGAATGGACAAGTTGGTGTGTTGGCTGGGGGGGTGGCTGATGTTGTCGCAGATCTCTTTTTGAACAGCAAGGGACGATAGAAGCACCTCAGACCAAATCACTTTTACATTTCGCCCTTGGCTCGAGGTCAGCCGTTGACCCGTGGAGTCCTTGTAACACGTTTTTGTGCTCAGCTGGTTCCATCTAAATTGATGGTTCATTCGTCAAATATGCCAGCCGGGCAGTGGAACAAGATTTCGTTTGCTTTATTCATTCATTCTTTGTAAAAGGTTCACATGCGGACGAGCCATATTGCGTCCACGATGTCGATGGGGAATGCTGATGAGGCCCAGGTTTGGAAAAGAGGATTTGAAAGATGGACAAGGATGGGAGCTCAGACCATGCGGCATGGAGCGGTTTCCTTTGTTCTCTATATCTCTGAGGTTTCGGCACACTTGGTCTTTTTGTGTCTTGACGAACCCTCTTCGAGGTTGTCGCGTTGGACGCGAATTCTTGGTCTGTGTCGAAAAGGAAATCGCGGGTACTAGTGTGATTTGCGGGACGGAATCTTTTTTTTTTTTATCCTTTTTTCATCCCTTTTTTTCTCCTTCTTTTCTTCTTTTCTTCTTCTTTTTTTGTCGCAAATGTTAGGGGACACTGGTGGGGAATATGATGGACGTCGGACTACTCCCCTTCCTTTCACATCAAAGTTGCTGCTGTCGGACATGACAGTACTACGATAGCTCTTTCAAACCGATTGTCGACTGAGGTTCGACATGATTTGTTACTCAGGTAGAAAGCGAGGCCTTCTCATGGTTTTTCCCCTCGGGCACGGACGTTTGTGAAATTCGCAGCCTCGCTAGGCAGTCCATGATGATCTGGATAGTGACACTCATCCTGACAAGGAATACGCCGCTTCGAATGCGAGCATGAGGGCTGATGTCGTCGAGGAACTCTCCAACAGAGCGGTCAGTACCTAGTATGGGAAAAGGAGTTACTGGTACCTAATCCAGCACCCCGGCCCGGGGGTTACTTTGTACCCGGCATGGTCTGGTCCCGTCCGGTGCGCAGGAACTGGTGACTTTGGGACCAAGTACTCGTCCCATGCGGTGTCAGGTCCGTCGTCCGGATGGGCTCTAGACCAATAGGGGCAAGCGTCAGACCGCGATCGTCGGCCCCACTGCTGTGCTCGCCAGGAACATGGAACGGGTCCGGCAAGGCCTCGGAGGAGCAGACCGTGCCCGGCTTGGGAACGGGAGAGGGTATGCGAGAAGCCGTTGGGAGCATTGTGTCAGATATAACATGTGTACGTGAAGCTGCACGCGCCGGCCCGCGGGGTGTGGCAGGGAGGACGGATCTAGGGTGGCTGCGCAGTTGTCCTGTAGGGTAAGCCGGATTTGTAGTTACTTTTTGCTCGTATCCAAGTACTGTAAGTACCTGCCAGCAGAGATACGACTCCACAACCAAGTGGAGCACCAGCGTGGGTACGTCGTGCCATCTGCGCAACAAGGGACTTTTTTTTTTTTTTTTTTTTTTTTTTTTTTTTTATTTTTTTAGAAAATCAAGGTGACGACAACCCGCAACAACATTTTTTCTGCCCGCCCCTGTCCGACAAACCACCAAGACACAAACGACGACCTGTCGAGCACGAGGAACATGAAGCGCAAGCTCGACCAGAACGGGATTCCCTCACCGCACGAGACCGATGCGCAGAAGCGCAGCAGAACGGAGCCTCGCCCCGACGAGGACCTCACGTTTGCGGAACTAGGGCTGGATGCTCGCCTCGTCCAGGCCGTCGCCGAGCAGAGCTTTCTGAAGCCTACTCTCGTGCAGCGGCAAGCGATCCCCCTGGCCCTCGACGGCAAGGATGTCCTCTGCAAGGCAAAGACGGGATCGGGGAAGACGGCGGCGTATGTTCTCCCGCTGTTGAATGGGATTCTGAAGAAGAAGAAGGTACGTCGACGATGGCCCGGGGACAATTCGAGCCCATTGTGCTTTTTCTCTTTCTCTTTCTCTTTTTCTACTCTTCTTCTTCTTCTTCTTTACTTTTTTTTCTCGCTGACCCGCTTCCAAATTTCACAGACCGATGCCATGGCCGTCACGTCGGCTCTCATCCTCGTGCCGACCCGCGAACTTGCCGATCAGGTCTTCAAGGTCGTGGAGCAGTTGTCGTCGTTCTGCGCCAAGGACGTCCGGGCCGTCAAGCTGACGGACAAGTCCTCTGATGCCGTGCAGCGGTCCCTGCTGTCGACGTGCCCCGACGTCGTCATTTCCACGCCGGCGAGGGCGTGGTACAATGTCAAGTCGAACCAGGCTACGCTGTCGCTGGAGAAGCTCACGCACCTGGTGCTGGATGAGGCGGATCTGCTGCTGTCATACGGCTACGACGAGGACCTCGAGAACCTGTCGTGGTCGATCCCCAAGGGGATCCAAACCATCATGATGAGCGCCACTCTCACGTCCGAGATTGATGCGCTCAGGAAAATCTTTTATCGCGACGATGCGCCGACGTTGCTGGATTTGGAGGAGCCTGATGCGGAGGGGGAAGGGGTGACGCAACTGGTGACAAGGTGAGTCTTTTTTTTTTCCTCTCTTCCTTTTCTCTTCCCTTTTCTCTTCCTCTTGTGCGTGTGCGTGTGTGTGCGTGTGTGTCCGTCTGTCATGGCAAGAACGAATTTTATGCTGAATGCAACCCCAGGTGCGGAGAGGACGAGAAATTCCTGTTGGCCTACATCATATTCAAACTGCAGCTGGTCAAGGGCAAGTGCATCATTTTTGTCGGCGACGTCGACCGCTGCTACCGACTGAAGCTCTTTTTTGAACAATTCGGCATTCGCAGCTGTATTCTGAACTCGGAACTGCCCGTCAATTCCAGGATTCACGTTGTGGAGGAGTTCAACCGTAACGTCTACGACATCATCATCGCCTCGGACGAAAAGGAGGTGCTCGGCAACGAGGAAAGGGCTGACGAGGAGAAGGAAGAGGAGGACACCGCACGGGAGCAGCAAGAAGGCGACAGCAAAACCGACGACGCGTCGGATGCCGAGCAAGTCACGGAGCGGACCGAGAAGAACAACAACACCAAGAAGAAGAAGCAAAGGGCATCCAAACGAGACAAGGAGTATGGCGTCTCGCGAGGAATCGACTTCAAAAACGTCGCCGCAGTCATCAACTTTGACCTCCCCACATCGGCTTCATCGTACACCCACCGCATCGGCCGCACGGCACGGGCCGGCAAGGCCGGCATGGCCCTGTCCTTTGTGGTGCCCAAGGATCTGTTCCGGAAGCACATGCCTACGAGCATTCCGAGTGCCGAAAACGACGAAAAGGTGCTGGCGAGAATCACGAGGCAGCAGGCCAAAAAGGGCAAGGAGATCAAGCCCTACAACTTCAACACGAAGCAGGTGGAGGCGTTTCGGTATCGTATGAACGACGCGCTCCGTGCCGTGACCAAAGTGGCCGTGCGGGAGGCGCGAACCCGTGAACTGCGGTCGGAGCTGCTCAAGAGCGAGAAGCTGAAGAGGTGAGTAGGGCATGGTCCATGGACACGACACACACAGGCGCCGAGCGGCCCCCGACTGATTTCTGTGAAATGACCAGGTACTTTGAGGAAAACCCCACCGAGGTCAACCACCTCCGCCACGATGGCGAGTTGAGGACGGCGAGGCAACAAAGCCACCTGAAGCACGTCCCGGAGTACCTCCTCCCCAAGGAGGGAAAGAAGGGACTGACGGCCGCCGAGATTGGCTTCGTCCCGCTGCGCAAGTCGGGCAAGTCGCGCACGCACCGCAAGGGGAAGACGCTGAAGCGCGGCGGCAGGAAGGGAGATCCGCTCAAGACGTTCAAGGCGCGACGCAAGACCAAGTAGGGCGGCGGTGCTGCGTTTTTTTCCCCGTCTTTGCTTCTTGTTTTTTTTTTATAATGATGCCCTCGTTGCGAGAAGAGAATAAAAATGTGGGGGGTTCGTGTCTAGAGTAACCCTGAATGATTTACATAAATGTACGTGGGTTCCTTGCGCCACGACGCCACGTGTCTCGGTGACCATTTACTCTATATAATTTGTTAGATTTCATTACGTAGTCCTTGAGGTGGCGTCGTTGTAAATCATCATCCGCTGGTTAGACCCTAGTCGTTTATGTACTTTGTTGTAACATGAAACGGGGGGCTCTATTGGATGCGCTGCCTGGCCCAGTACAGCCTGCGCCACGCCCGAGACATGTTTGGTTTTATGACACGGCGTGTAGGGGGGAGGTGTTTGGCACGATGGAGGTGTCTTGTTGGAGATTGGTGTGGCTTGTGCGGGGTGACGCTGGGTTGGATCTTGGGTCGCGGTTGTGCATTTTTATTTTTATTTTTATTTTATTTTTATTTCTTCTCTTCTGTTTTTATTTTTAGCGGTTTTTTTTTTCTTCTTATTATTTTTTTTTTTAGAATTCCTTTTCAATTCAAAGTTTAATATAGCTCCTCCATTCCATCCCAGCACAGTCGCCACGCCAACAGACCGCCCACCGACGCTGCCATGAATGGCGGTGGCTGTGCCTTTTGTAGACGTGCCAACCCGCCCACGGCCCAACATCCGGCGGGCCAGACAGGAGGGCGCCACCATGACAATTTGCTGCTTCTCCTATTGTCGAGAGGTCTTGGCCGGGGTCGACGCCGCCGAGTGGCCTGTTTTTTTTTTTTCTCCGAGCCGGGCGACGGGTGACCAACGAGGTTGCGTGATGGCGGAGCGGGCGCGGGGTAGGCAAAGAGGGTGCAGTGCAGGTACGGCTCGTCCGCAGGAGCCGTCACGGTGGTTGATGCTTCGTCGACGTCTGCGGCTCTGCCTCTGCTCTGCGTGCCGTTGCGGACGGTGGGTTTGTGGTTTGTGGTTTGTGGTTTGTGGTTTGTGAATCGTGGATCGTGGGATCGTGGTTCGTCCCGTGACTTCTGGCAGCTGGAGGCGGGCTTGGCGATTCTCGACTGCAGACCCGCGTGATTCATTCCATGTCGCCGCCAGCTGGTCTCACCTGGCCAAGAGCTCCGACCAGCTGACGTGGGCGCAGAGCCAACTGGTGTGCCGTGGCCACAGAGGTGCCAGAGGTGCCAGAGGTGCCAGAGATGTCTGGTCCGGTCAGAATTCTTCATGTCTGGTCCCAACGAGCACCGGTGACGCGCTGACCACGCCCAGCCTTGGCTTGCTTGCTTGCTCGCTCGCTTGCTCGCTTGCTCGTCGTCGCTGTCGCCCATTTCCTCACCCTCCCCTCGTTTCTTCTTCCTCGACGCCGTCCGGCCCGTATCTTCCCCCCCCACGGCCTTGTTCTCTCGCTTTTTTTTCTTGTGTGGATGCGTGTGTGTTGTCAGCCCGCCGAGGGAAGCTTGACCACCTCGACCCTTGCTCTCGTTTTCTCCCCGTACGACAAACGACTTCGCTCTCTTCTCATATTCGAATCCAGCAGTCGTGGCTCCCGTCTTTGGCCTTTTGTCTGGCGTGTCTGAGTTTGGCTGCGGCCATTCATGCCCCTTTCTCTTACCGCTCGAGAGGAGCCTTGATAGCGCATCAGCCTTTTTTGCGCGCCGACAAAACGAGTGCTTTTTTTAATATTCATTTATTCATTTTGTTTTTATCATTTATTGTTCGATCAAACATTTCCCTTGAGGGTGTCTCCCCCGCCGGGTCTGGACATCCTCCGTTCGTCACCGCAAACATGTCCTCTGTCGTCCTCGCCGTCCTGTTGGGGGCTTGCTCGGTCCTGGCCGCAAAGTGCAGCCTCGAAAATAAGTGCCCGCAGGATTCGCCTTGCTGTTCACGTAAGTGGGACAATAAAAAAGAAAGAAAGAAAGAAACCCCCTTTGCTCGTTGCATGTACACGTGAGACCACGTACACCCACACGTGAGATCACGTACATGTACACGAGACCACATACATGTACACGTGAGACCACGTACGTCTACACGAAACCACGTACAGCAGCTGACTCGGATGCGCAGAATATGGCGAGTGTGGTATTGGTGCCTATTGTCTTGGTGGCTGCGATCCCCGCATGTCGTACAACCTGTCTTCCTGTGTTCCCGCGCCCGTTTGCTCAGACCGAACCACCAAGTTTGACAACCTCGACAGCATTGTCGACATCAGCAAATACTTGGGCGATTCCGGCAAAAAGGATTGGGTCGCCCAGGGGGAGCCCGCGTCCCTGGATGGGAGTGTGCTGCTGACCATGCCCAAGAAAAGCGTCGGAACCGTCCTCGCATCCACCACCTACATGTGGTACGGAAATGTCAAGGCCAGGTTCAAGACGGCGCGTGGTCAGGGAGTCGTGACGGCCTTTATCCTTCTCTCGGACGTCAAGGATGAGATCGACTACGAGTTCGTCGGCGTCGATCTCGGCACGGCCCAGACCAACTATTACTTCCAGGGCATCCCCGACTACCACAACTCTGGCAACGTCACCCTGTCCGACACATTTCGCAACTTCCACGAGTACGAGATTCGATGGACGCCCGACAAGATCGAGTGGCTCGTCGACGGCCGCGTCGGTCGCTCCAAGCTGCGCAAGGACACCTGGAACGCAACCTCGCAGAGCTGGATGTATCCGCAGACGCCGGCCCGCGTCCAGCTCTCCGTCTGGCCTGGCGGCGCGGCCACCAACGCCAAGGGCACGGTGGACTGGGCCGGCGGGCCCATTGACTGGAACGCGCCCGACATCAAGAACGTCGGCTACTTCTACGCCACCCTTGCCGAGGTCAGCATCCAATGCTACGATGCCAAGAGGGCCCCCGGGACGAACAAGAACAAGAGCTACACGTATGGCAGCACCCGGGCGACCAACGACACCGTCCTCGACGGCGACGGAGACACGGTCCTCGGCTCGTTTGAAGGGACCGGATTCGACAGGAAGAAGGACGCGCCGTCTGCGTCCCAGAGCGGCGCGTCTCCCAAGAAGACGGCGGCGACCATCCCCGGCGGCGGCACTGGCGGCGCCGGACAGGACCACGGTGGGAACCAGGGCTCGGGCCCGGCATCCGGCGGGGGCGGTGACAATGGCGGCTCCGGCGCCGCCAACAACAACTGTCCGCCCAGCTCCTTTAACCAGGACTGCAGCACGGGCGGAGGCAACAACAAGAACAGCAAGGGCGACGGCGGCAAGAGCGGCAAGAGCGATGGCAGCAAGGCGCGCGCCAGCGCCCTGGCCATGCTTGTGGCGGGGGTGGCATTGTTGTCTTGGCTGTGAGCGGGCGGCTTTGAAGCTGGGAGTTTTCTTTTCATTTTTGTTCCTTTTTCTATTCTTTTTGTTTTGTTTTGTTTATTTTTATTCCCTTTTATTCCCTTTTCTTTCTTTTCTTATCCCTTTTCTATAATTATTTCCCTTTCCCTCTTTTTCTCTCATTGCCCCCTCTTTTATTTTTCTTTTCTTTCTTCTTTTCTACTTTCTTACAAGCCACTCTAAAATTTTTATACTAAAATTTCATGGCACAATGTTGAGACCAAGGCAAGCTGTTTGGCGCTGTTTTTTTTCTTTTTCACTGGGTCGGAAAAGCGGGCTGCTACGTCCCGAAACTGCCCAACCTATTTACTTTGTAATGTGTAATCCATTGAAACATTCAAGTTCAACTCTACAAGTACATGTTGTCCATTTCCCCTGCAAATCCGCATCCCACTATACATCCATGTCGCCGATTCGTCCGTCGTCGGCTCGGGAGCAGGGGAGCAACATGGTGCATCGGTCGGCGTGGCCGAGTCCGGAGTCTAGTTTGTGCCATCTGAAACCGAGGACGCCTCCGACTGGCGAACAAGGCTTGCTCGGGAACAAAAGAAACCACAAGAAGAAAAAAAGAAGAAGAAGGAAAAAAAAAGAAGCACCGTGGACCAATCATTTCGTGCCACCTTTCTCGACACACGCGGGCACGCACTCTCGACTGGCTCCCGTTCATCAACAGCACGTGCAATGACGTCGAGACCAAAACCCCAAAGAAACATACCAAAACAAAGCCAACCACCGCCGATCCATTCACCACCGCCAGCCATCCCAGGCCCGAACAACAGCGCGAACACGACCATGGCGTGTTCCCTCCTGTACCGCCCCGTGCGCTTCTGGTCGCGCCCCCGACGCAAGTGAGGTGTGTTTTCGTTCCTGCCGGCGCGAGCGCTGCGCTAATATAAGAAGCCGGCTTGGCCTGCTCGCTTCCCCTTTTGTCGTGCTGCATCTCTGCTTTATCTAGCCGAGGCTTTCGTTTCGCTCCGGTCTGTTCCGTCTTGTTGGCCTGGTGCGACAGATTTGTTTTTTTTTCTCGTTTGCTCTTTGTATCTGCGGAGAGGGGGACTTTTTATTCTTTGTTGCGCTATATTTATTTTGTGTTGTAAAGACTGCGTCTTTCTTTGTGCTTCTTGTCTCGCTGGAATCATCTCCTTTTTAACCATGCTGAAAAAGGTTCTCGTCTTGGCCGGCGCCGTCGCGGCTGCTTCTCTCCCCTCCGTCAACACGGCGACGCCGCGGGCGGCATCGTCGTCCAAGGTGCTCATGTCGACGGGAAATACCATCCTCGTGGCCGACTTTGACGGCGCCGGGTTCAGTATCGCCTCGCAGACCAACGTCAGCATGTCGGCGACGTGGCTCGCGTACGCCAAGCCCGACCGCCTCTTCGCCGTCGACGAGGCGGGCTCCGACACGGCGCTCCTCGGCATCGACGTGGCCGCCGGCCGCGTCGAGGCCAAGCCCCGGGCGCGGGCGCAGGGCAGCAGCGGCGT
>SRPY01000722.1:0-17552 GCA_018360145.1 Claviceps africana
GGAGGCCACGCTGGCCCGTTTCCCGCGGCCGCGACCACCGCCGCGCTCGCCACGCGAGCCACGCGTTTTCCTCCCACCCGTGTGGCCGCCCGCGTGGCCGTCGTCGTCCCCGTCATGGACCTCGCTGTCCTGCAAAAAGATCTTGGGCGCGTTCTTGCGCAGCCAGTTGGTGACGCTCGTCGGGTTCTTGAACTGCGGATGCGTCGGCGTCTGGGATTCAGGGTGGGCGCGCGGCGCGAGAGTCGGGATGTGCGTCTCGGGATCGAGGCTGCTGTCTATGTCGTGGATGTAGTTGTCCAAGTCGTCCGCCGAGAGAAAGCTGCATGGGTACACTTCGCCCTCGAGGGGGCAGAGGTCGGCTACGTAGGAGCACTTTGCCGACTTGGCCGCGCTGTAGGAGGAGTGGGGGACTTCCTCCATCAGCTGCGAGAGATGCTTCATTGGGAGCTGCTTCTGCGGCTCGTGCTGCTTGTCGATGGGTAGGACAAGTCTCGAGGATGTGGGCTTTAGCGAGACGTCGATTCGTTTGTCGACGGGGATCTGAGGCGAGTTGTTGACGTCGAGGAGGAGATCTAGGATACGGCTGTGGAAAATTGCTTTGATTAGCTCGGGGCTTGTTTGCTTCGGAAGCATGGTTTTTTTCCTTTTTTTTTTTTCGCAGAGAGCATGGAGCGTTTCGAGGGCGAAAGCTTTGGCGTAGGGATGCGTAAAATGTACGTACTCGGTCTCTACCGCCAATCGCTTCACCGTCGCCGAGGCCTTCTCCTCCTTCTTGTGAAGATCCTCGCATTCTTGCATCTTTTTATCAAACCGGATGCGCATCTTGCGATACTTTTTCTTCCATGATTTGTAGCCGCTGCTGCGATGGTCTGCCGACAAGTCGCCGTTGATGGTTGTGTCATCCATGTCGTCGATTTCTTGTTGCTTGTTCTTTGTCCCTGCTCTTGCTCTTGCTCTTGCTCTTGCTCTTGCTCTTCCTTCTCTTCTTCTTCCGGTATATGGGAGGCGTGGACAGTATCACAACTTGCTTCGATGCAAAATGATTATTGAGTGAGTAGGGAGCAGCGAATGTCAGTCGAGCCGCCGTGCCGTCGTCGCGATGTACTCTGACACTTGGCCGGGCTGCGTGATTGGTGAAGCCGGAGCCCTTATAGTGGAGCAACAGTGACGATGCTTTCGTGAGCATGACTTGACATGGTTCTTGTTCACGTACCCGTAGACCACAAAAATCCGGAACAGCCATAGATGCCGTTTTCAGGCCTCCACATAAAACTTTTTTTGCGAGCGCGGCCTGGCAAAACCATGAATAATGCGTCGTGATCGTTGATTTGCCACCACTCTTAATGCCGGCGGTGGAAAAGCAATCGCTCGCGTTGAGGCTTGTGTTAAAGTCATTGTAGGATATCGGAATCTACAACTTTCCATATAATTTTACACGTGAAATATAGTAAAACCACGTCTACGGGTAATTACCAGTACTAGTCATGAAATATTTTCGTTTCGGGTCTTTTCTTTTCTTTTTCTTTTTTTCCCCTTTGTTATCTGTCTGCCGCGTCTGCCATGTGTGACGTGAACTGCCATCCACCCACTAATAGGTTTTGATCTCGTTTCATGAGGCCACCTCGCCACCTAATCTCTCCAGTTCTTCCTTGACAAATTCCCCGGCATTGACCAGCTCCGTACTGCCATACACAACTCTTTTTCTTCCGCGGTCTTTACTTGTCCGCACAACCCATTCTTGCAGATTGCCATACTCCTCCATGCTTCCACCTCCTACGGTGAAGACAACCGCTTCGGAGAATCCTTGGCGTCGCTGGCCAAAAGTTGCAGACTGCCCTGTGCCATGCGAGCCTGGTATGCCGCCGGGCGTGCTGGCTCCTGGCCCCGATCGAAGTGCACTTGGCGGAGGCATGGTCCCGCGAGCATTTGCTGACCGAGGATCAAAATACAGGTAGTTTTCCGTCTTGGCAATAGCAGATGAAGAGGCAGCTGACGGGTCCATGATGGACTCCACAATCTTGGTCACCGTGAGATCGCGGTCTGCCGGCAAGAAGTTCTTGACACCAGAAATCAGTGACTCAAAGTTGGACGACAGACCTGAAGGGACACCCGTGTCTTTCAGTCGATCCGTTAACCGCGTCGATATGGACGAGAAGCGGCCGAATAAGTCGGACGATGTGGCTTGTTGACCCGAGTTATTGTTTATTGTAGTAAGCTGTGTCATTTTGGTCGTGGCACGCACTCTGTAATTTTCGAGAGATATAGATTAGTCACGGAACGGAATGTTGTGTACACGCTTGAGAACGCCCGTCATCAGCTACGCCACGCAACACTCACTGTCTAACGTAGGGCAAGGATGAGACATTCGCGCCAGCCTCCTCGAGAGCCTTGGCGAAGCCGTCGAAATCGGCTCGGCCCACCACCTGTTCGGTACTGAGAAACCAGATGATAAAGAGTCGAAGTTTGTCAAGAGGCTCTTTCCCTTTGTTGTCATCCTTGATGATTTCCATGATTTGTGTCTTTGTCTGCTTCATTACGTTTTCTTCAAGCTGGAAGTAATTGTCTAGTTGTCGGTCCTTGATGCCTGACAGCAAGGCTGCCAAAATATTCATGTGCATGTCCAGAGTGCCCTTGCGCTCTCGCATCTCAGGTAGCAGTGTTATCGCAGTCTTGAGATGCTGAGCACTTGCGCTCGTATCATTTTGTAGATCCTCCAAGTCAGAAACTCCAGTCTTCTTGGTAATGGCTGCCGTGTCGTCTTTGTATTTGGTCAATTCGGCGTCGATATCCTCAGCTACTTGAGGAAATGGGACTCCAGCATTTTTAGCCCAAAAGAAGTCATTGGCGCTCAAATCATACGACTTCTTGGTGCTGCCTTTGGCATTGTTATTTTCATCGATTGGCGTTTCGATTGTGATTCGATTCAGTTTCATATTGAGCACGTCGTGAACGAGAGATTGGTAGGTCCAAGAATGGGACAACATTGGTATCAAATCGACGTTACGATCGAGCAGCACCAAAACAGGCCGAGAGCTTGGAGTACCAGCGTTGGGTGGTCGCGCGCCAGAAAAGAGGTTGTCTTTTGAGTTGAGTATGTGGTCTCGGAGTTTTCGATCTAGGCGAGCTGCGACCATCTCTGCAGCGGCCCCTTTAGGGCAGCGAATGATGGGAATCGCTCCTGGAACGACAGGGTCAGCGGTTATAGACAGCTCGTATTTCCCGGCAAAACATACCCATGGTGACGACAACGCTGAAAAGACCGCTGACTATGCGATCTACCACAGCCTCGAGCTCCTCATCACTTGTCTTGGCGCTATTCAGAGCCCAGTATGTGTGTGCTTTTTGCATACCCAGGCTGAACAGGTCTGGTTCGGCCACGATGAAATTGAGATATTGGTCGAAAAGCTGGGCTATGTGTTCCGAAGTACCGGCCGTGGCAGTCATTGTTGCAAAGTCCTCCAACAGAACTCTTGGAAGAGATGACAGGAAGTTGACATAGGCTGGGGAGTACAATCCTTTCTGGAGATCGTTCGTGATGCCCTGCAGGTTCTGGGCCGTAGGTTCGAGCAGATAGATAACAGGGACATCAGGTATAGGGTGACGGGAGGCCCCGAGATGCCTTTTCAACGGACCCTAAGTCAGTTGTTTGCTTTCCAACGTCTCAGTGAAGAAAAGGAGAAGTATAGTTACATGTGCATGGTGACGCCCATTGACCTAAGGTCGCTGACACGCATGACGCTGCTTATGACATCTCGTCCCAGATCGTCGAAGACCAAAACCTTCCAGATTGGGTTACCGTCGGCATCTAATATGGGCGCAACGGGCGCAAGGAGCCCGTTGGCGTGAGCATCATCGGATTCGCTAGATTCAGGGACTTCGTTGAGATTAAGGATCTTCTTGAGCGAAGCTGTGAAGAGTAAATGCAAGATCGGTCAGTGAATCAGAAGTTCGGCGAAGAAATTCCGCGAGAAACTCTGCATGGTTGTGGTTGCATGTACCTATTTGTCGATCGCGCAAAGAAGTGCCTTTGTTAGCCATTATCGCGAGCTGATGGCTTCGAAATTCGGCTGGATGGTGGGGTGGGTGCTTGAGCCGAGCGAGTTTGGCTGGCCGCGTTGCTGGGCAAATGAAATCAAGGAATGCAGTGAACTTGCAGCATTTAGCACGGACAACTGCTGCCAAGCTTGCAATGACAAAGACTCGAGACGCGTCGAAAGAGGGCAGGGTCGGTCTTGGAGCAGGATCATCGTTACGCCAACCTGCGTTGGACCTCTTCATGCGATACGGAGCTCCTGGCACTCTGACGACAGCAGTGGCCACAGTGTACTCCGTCACCGGGACTGGTCTGAGCGCTGATTTGTGGGAACGGAGCGACTTAAAATCCGGGGCAACCCCCTCCCCCCCTTCCCCCCCACCCGGCCTTTCCTGCGACAAACTGCAGGCAGCACAGCAGAGGAGATGCTGCACATGCACGCACGCCTTCCTGCCTGACATTTCTGGCCACCGCAAGGGGGTCCCCAGTCCTGCCTACGAAGCTCACCTAACTTTTCCTCCTATTCTCCATCGTACATCTTGCATTCCGCCCTCCGCTGCGAAGCGTGTGGCATCAGCTTTGATCAGCAAGCTGCGGCGTCATCCGAACTGGTGCTGGATTTCTCAGTCTCCCAACCTGACATTCGACAATCTCCCTTGATTCCACGGCCAACTACTCGATCGCTAAGCTGTCGCGTGGTCACTGGACCTCTCCGTAAAGCGCGTTCATTGACCCGTAAAACAGCGCGACAGAGAGGCACAGGAGATGCACAGCTCGGTTTTGTGACCGAGAATTGAAAGAACAAAACAAATAATAATTACCCGGGTATGCTCTATCTTGACACCTGAAAACCTTTCCCTTCCTACACAAACCACTCTGTCTGGGTGGCGAGAAGCCTTCTCTTGTCGAACCTAGTCAACCGTCCCCTCTTCCTCGAGTCTGTTGCCAGTATGAATGGAAGCAGCGTTACCGACAATGGCGCGTGCTCCTGGGGTTTTAACTTCAATGGAAACTACCGTGGTCTTTTTGATATGGTCATTTGAAGCCGCGAAATGAGGAGTCGGACTCATCGGCCCTCTCGGACCATTTTGAAGACGAAAGCCACAAGATGAGAATGCCGGTCGGTCCCTACAGACGCGGCGTATCAGCGCATCAATCTTGTTGACAACTTGAGTCACACAAAATTACCTTGACATAGAAAATACATCACGTGTCCCATGCCACACCTCTCCGACGCGGTTGTAGCATGGGAGCATGCGATTGTGAGGAAGGGGACAAAGAAGAAAAGAAGAAAGAAAGAACACAGGGAAAAAAAAGAAACGAAGACAACATGGACATAAAGCAGTTGCCCATCTCATAAGCCAGATCTGCATGGTTGCACAATTGTCATCGCGAGTGCCCAGTTGATGGAGCTTCTGATGTCACCTCATACCGCCGGGACCAACGGGGCCGGCCACTCAAGTCGAGTAGCCGGAGGCAACTTTTGATCTGCTCGATCTCCCCATGAAAAGTCATCGGCCTTTTTTGGGGGGGCACTAGCCATTGGTGCTGCTCTCCTGTCGGCCATCTCTGTCGGCTTTTGACCTTCTGCTCTTGTCGATGATGAACATGGTGGCGGTCAATGCTGCACTGTGCATCAATCACAGAGGCCTGCAGGATGGTTGAAGACACCAGGCCTGAACACCCTGTCATTTTTTTCTTTTTCTTTTTTGGATCTAAATTATTTTGTTTTGTCTCATCAGGCATCATTTTTTTTTCGCACTCCTCGCCTTTTCACAAGTCTCTTTCGACTTGCATGGCTGTCAATCAGGGACGAAAACAAAGGACTGACATTTCCTTCTCTCAGCTAGACTGTCCTTGGGCGCAACTTGGTCGCATTTTTGACTGATCGACCCCATCCCTGCGCGGTTTGCTCTTCATTGGCTAGCGTTTGGAGTGGACCCCATCCCTAGCCGATATTCAGCCGTTAACACTATTGCCGCAGTCTCAGGTTCCTCTTCACGTTAGACCCCAAAGTAAGTACTTGCGGCGCGCCCCCGTGCGATAGGCATGATCTTGCACCACGGCAAACAAAGACGCTCCTTCCGCGTAGCAACCGGCCAGCCAGCCACAGGGATTGCATGGTGTCACCGTCACTTACCACACGGATCTGGCATCTGGCATCTTCCAATCCTCACTCTTCCTCCATCCTCGTTTGCTATTTTTGAACCTGCGGCCACATTGTGTGGATGCGCGGGCACCGGGGTTGGTGGTGTTCGCTAACATGATCTGCTAGCTATAGACCATCTCTAGCTGGTTGTTATTGTCCATAAATAGTGCATGCTTGGGCAAAGTCCGAAGCATTACTTAAGATGCAATCTTGGCCCGGCTCGAGCCAGAACGGCACAGGCGGGCAGACTTCGTGGCCAGCGGATTTTAGCTATGGAGGCCAAGATGATCATCGATTCGACCCCAACCAGGCTTGGCCGCAGCCTGTAGCAGACCAGGCCGGCCCCTTCTCACACATAGCCAATCATCAAGATGGCCAGCCGCCAAACTTCTTCGGCGCATCTCATCAAGACGACGCTTTCTTGGGAGGCAGCCTTCACCACCCTCCAGGCGGTGATTCCGCCTTCCACGGTGGCCATGGTTCTATGGGGCTTAACCAGCAATTCTCCCAGCCTGGCCAAGATGTAATTGATCCCGCCTTTAGTGATATGCACTCTGACATTTATGGGCAGCAGCCCAAGGGTAGTTTGAGTCTGAATCAAGGCCATGCACATCAGCAGCAGCATCACGGACCGGTGGAGAATTACGGCCAGCACGAATTTCCATTTTCCGGCCAGAATGAACATGCTTTTCACTCAACGGTGGCCCAGTACGACCCAAACCAACTTCTGTCCCGAGCTGGCACTCGTCAAAGTCAGCCAAGTCAGCCTTCCGTCCAGCATTTCGATAGTCTGCAAAATAGCTTCCAGCAAGAGCAGCGTTTCTCTCGCCAGCATCAGCATTCGCCTCCGGTTCGGCAGCAGCGGCCATATCCACATGGCCAGGAATTTGTCCAAACTATCAACAGCCAATCCAGTCACTTTGGCCAAGATCCCAACGTGCGCTTGGCCTTCCAACAGCAACAGCAACAGCAACAGCAACAGCAACAAAAACAACAGGAACACCAAGAACATCAGCAGCAAACCCGGCAACAGCTCCAGCAGCTACATCCACCAAACCCGTCTTTGCATCTACAGACTCATCCTCATGGGCAGCAAGCTCTGCAAAACGCAAATTATGCTCAGAAACCCGCCGCCTTTTCGCAGACGGGCCATCAAACACAACCTCCTGCTTTTGATCCCTCCTTGACGCAGTTAACGCACCCAGCTCCTTCCGGTGGTCAACCACCGGTTTCTGCCTCAGGAGAGTCCCCGGGACCGAAGAAGCGGAAGCGCCCCTCCAAAGGTGTGTCCGAAGCATCTGCCGTCGAGAGCCCGGTAGCATCCGTCGATACCCCCTTTGATCTGTCTACCAAAAAGTCCGAGGATATAGATGCTCTGCCCGTCCCTGTGCCGTCTGCAGACGAGGCAAGGTTGATTGCCAACTTCAAAAAACGCAACAAGGCAGCTCAGGCAAAATACCCATCAATCAGAGGACTGCCTCATTTTCTTTACGAGGGAACCGTGAAGCTTCCAGGTAAATGCGCTCTTTTTATTTATTTGCCTCCTTTTCAACTCAACCCCCCCCCCCCCCCCCCTTTTTTTTTTTTTTCTTTTTTTTTTCTTTTTGCCTTGACCTTCAGTCCTTTGACAGCTGTGCCCATCTAATCGTGTCGTCTCCTAAAGCGCCCAAAAGCTATGACAAGTTGGCGCCACTGGTTGCTCTGCCACCTCGTAGCGGGCAGCCTATCATACCTGAATTGGGCTACGCTCTGCCATGTGAGGTTCAAGGTCGATTTACCAGCAAGTATCGTCCATCCATGGAGAAGAGTGGCTTTGATGAGAGACGAGAAGAGGCCAAGACGTTACTGGATGAGTATGATGAATCGATGAGAACCTTGGGCAAGCGACAGCCAAAGTATACTGAATATCCCCGTAAGTTGTGACTGGCTGACAATACTGCTGAACTCCCCCTTGCCCATTTGAATAGACAATTTTAACGCGCTTGCAGATGCCTTGAAAGAACAACTGAAATCAGATGAAGCCTCAAAGAATAAGGCAGAAAAGAAGGCCAAGAAATCGCTTGAAGAGGAGCGCCACAACCCCGTGAGTACATATGACTATCCGTGCAGTGCATACCAATGTATCGTCTTGGCTAACAAGATTCTGTCAAAGGTTCGCCCTGCCACACGTCCCACGGATCCCGTCGAAGCTGCTGCATGGGACGCCATCGAGTTTGTCCACGTCGATCAGGCCACCCCGCGAACAAGTTCGCTAATAGCAGGGCGCGTGCAGCAAGCCGGGGACCTTCTCATCAAACTGCGAACAGACATGAACCGAAGCAAACTGGATCTCGATCAAGCTGTTAAGAACAAGCAGTCCAGTGATGTGATTGCCAAGAAGAAGGATGATGCCGAGCAGAAGAAGGAGGCTCTTTACCGAGCATTGGATGCCACCCTCGAACACGCTGATGACGCGGTTCTCGACAACCTGGGCGGACATCAAAAGTTGATTCTTAGTTTGGTCAACTCACTCATCTCCTCGATTAAAGCCAACGATTTTTCTGGAAAGCTTCCCAAAATCGTGCTCGAGCTGTTCACGCATTTTCGAATTACGAAGAAAATAGTCGAGACAACCAACTTTGACACAGTTCGTAAAAGATTTGAGGACAAGGGGGATGATGAGGTCAAAGACCTCGTTCGAGACATCACGGCGAAGATCAAGAAATTCCAGAAGTCGACGGAAGCCGACACAGCAACTGGGTACGCCGGCACGTCAGCTTCGGGTCGAGCCAAGTCTGGAGTGAAGCAGACAGGGTCATCGGACGGCACTGTGTCGGCCAAACGTGGTCGTGATGAAGATTCCGACACTCGGACAGTAAAGAAGATTGCTGTTGAGGCGGGCTCCAACTCCCTGAGTAAGAAGCTGGCCCAGCCCAAGATCTTATCGCAGTCCGCGGTGAAGACGGGGCCTACAGCAAAACCGGTGACGTCTTCTGTGCTGCCCGGAAAGACGCGCCCTCCTGTCAAGCCTGTTGCAAAGGTCGAATCCGTTGGAGCCGATATTGCTAATGCATCTGCCGATGACAAGAGTAAAGTCGAGCCCAAAAAATCAGCGGCGCCAAGCAAGTCTTCAGCCGAGGGCAAAGTCGCCACATCCAAGTCGTCGTCGAGCTCGTCAAGCAGCGCGCTTTCCGGAATTGCCTCGTTGCTCGATTCTATCAACTCCAAGAAGCCGGAGACAGTTGCGGCGGCATCCAAAGAATCCAAGACGTCTGACAGTTCCGAGACTCCAGTCCAGAGAGCCAAACGCTTGCGCAAAGAAGCAAGGAGAAAGCTCCGCGTCAGCTGGAAGCCCGAGGAGGAGCTTGTCCAGATCAAGGTGTTCCACAAGGACGATGGAGAGGACGAGGGCCGTGATGTCAACATGATACGTGACGCCGCAGATGACCGATCCGAGGGAATGGTCCTGAAGCAACGCGCCGGCGTGGACGAAGACGAAGACGAAGACGATATCCCGTACCAGCCCTGGTCCAGCCCCAGCGCCACTGATTTTTCCCATCTGCCGACTGATGTCAGGAACAAGAGTTACGTCACTAGGGGTGGCAACGTCACATTTTCTACTGAAGAGCAGAGGCTGATGGCAGAACGTGAGCAGCGGGAGCTCATGGCCATCTATACTGCCGTCGACGACATTCCTGCGAGTCCCAAATCGCCTCCCCCGGAGCAGACATCCAGGCAGACATCCAAATCCAAGGCTGGTTACGTCCCAACAGACGACGCCAAATTTGAGGAGTTACAGCTGCGATGGAGAGAGGAACAGAATCTGGGCGTGGACCGGGCACTTTCCACAGCTCTGGCAAGGATCGAGGCAAAGAACGACCCTTCAACCAAGCTCGACTCGATTTTTGGTCGACTGAAAGCAGCACCCAGCCAATCCAACAACTCACATCAGGTTGCCGCCGCATCGTATCCATCGCCACCGCATGAACAATTCGCGCACCACAGATTCCCATTTGCTGTGGGCCCTTCAGGCGAAGAGCAAGTCTTTGCTTGCCTACAAAATGACAAGATAAGAACCTGGCGTGACGCGAATCCTATTCTCTCGGACCCCGCTCGTTCTTATCATTACAGTGACAAGAATCTGCAAATGATAGGGAACCACATCGAAAGCGTCGCCAAGCTTCTGGCCCCCAACCCATACCCTGCTACCAGTCCTCCCGATTGGTTGGCGCACGACGAAGAACGGGTCCGCGAGTGGTGGCTCGGTTACAATAAGGAGGTGGCTACGAAACAACGGAAGCTGGACGAAGATCGTGCTCGCGCCGAGGCCGAGGCGAACGTGTTGAGAATGGTAGCAGCAGCAGCAGCGGCAGCAGCAGCAGGTGGAGGAGGAGGAGCAGGAGCAGGTGCAGCCGGTGGGAGCCAGGCCCCGGGCCAGGGCCAGCAACAGGACTGGGGCGCGTATTTTCAGCAGCAGCAACAGTCTTATGCGCCATACCTGGCACTTCTTCAACAGATGACGGGTGGCCAGACACTGCAGCAGCCGCCGAGTTTCGCCGAAGGCCAGCACGGTCTGTCAGGCCAGATTCCCGATACCCAGCTTCAGTCTATCTTGGCCGCTATCAATCAGCCTCAACAGCAGCAGCAGCTGACGTCACAGGGCGCGAATTCGAATCCCTTGAGCAACCTGAAACCCCACGATCCTTCGTACCAGCAGCTGCTGCTGCTGACACAAATGACGCAAGGCCAACAAGGGCAAGCTCCTCCTCCTCCTCCGCCGCCGCCGCCGCCGCCAGCGACAAACTCACAGTCGGCGGATCGAGATCGCGAACGAGACCGCGACTGGGATCGTGGAGACTACCGAGATAGAGACGGCAAGGATGGCCGTAAAAAGAAGGCCACTTTGCCGCCCCACAAACCAGCGAACAAGGCGCTGATAGGAACGAAGGCGTGTACATTCTGGCAACAAGGTAAATGTGCCCGAGGCGATAAGTGTACTTTCAGGCATGACTGATCCGATGTTACCACGAGGGGATGAGGACCTTGCGTCGCACCAAGAAGAAGAAGCGCATATTTCGAAGAGGCGAAAACGGCAGAGAAGGGGCAAGAGAAGGGGAAGAGGGGGCGAGGCAGGATTCTAGCATATGGCGTTTGGCAAGAGAAACAACTTTGCAGTTTTTGCATTCGTTTGGCATTGGGGGCCATTGGAGCAAAAGGGGAAAGGTAGGGGGGTGGGGGGGGGGGGGGTTGTTGGTGGGACGGCCTGCATACGAAGAAGGCGTGCATGGGGTATTGGTGTCATTTAGCTGGAAGACAGCGCGCGGCATGTACATTAGCATGGGCCCTGACGCAACAAGCCAGTGCATGTAGACGTGACGAGCGCGGCGCACTTGATTGAGCTCGCAAAGTGACTTGCTTTTTCTTTGTTTTCTTCTTCTTTTCTGTTCTTCTTCTTCTTTGTCTATGATGCCCTCCGAGATCCGTGCCATGTTTATCACAACACCACAGGTACCCCCTTTCCGTCGACGCTCGACGTGCCATGTGTGGGTGCAGGATGCGTCGTCTTTCCCCCGCCGCGGGATGGTGCACGCACGGGCGATGCGTCCCTCGACCGTCTCCTTGCATCCGTCGCCCCATGCCCCTTTTCACTCGCCCGTCTTCATGTCCGTGTCGACAGGACCCGAGGCGGCCGGGCGGGCCACCAGACCGCGCAGGCTCAAATCATAGACGACGTCCTCGACCCTCTTGACGTCGTACTTGACGGCGTCGGCGCGCTTCCTCAGAATGTCGTTTTTGAGGTTGAGCAGCTGGAAGCCGGCGAAGATGTCCTTGACGAAGGCGCTGATGGTCATGGGGAGGTCAAAGTCGCCGAGGGTGACGGCGTTGGTGGCCAGGCGGGCGAGCTCAGGGGTTAGGTCCGTGAGGGCGAGGAGGTACTCTTCTATAGTGAGGTGGAAGGCGTCGCGGTCTTTGAGGTTTGTCGGGACTGGGAGGGGGGGTTTGATGAGATTGGATCGTGGGTGAGGGGAGGGGGTTATAAAAGGAAAAGGTGGAAAGGTATAACGTAGAGAAACATGTAAAGATATATAAAGGGGTGTAAAGAGGTATAAAATATGTAAAGGGGTGTAAAGAGGTATAAAATATGTAAAGGGGTGTAAAGAGGTATAAAATATGTAAAGGGGTGTAAACAGGTACAACATATATAAAAGGGGGTGTAAGAAATAGATGATAAACGTAGAAAAAGGTATATATATATATATAAGGATAGAAAAGAAATATAAAAAGATATAAAGAGGGATAAAAAGAGACAAAAACCTGCATTCACAACGTACCCGAAAAGACGGCGCCCACCTCCTCCAGGGTGAGCAGGCGCCCCAGGTCAGGCGTCTTGCCCGCGGGGGCGAAACCGCCGAGCCACGCGCAGTAGAGGGTCGTGCCGATGGCGTTTTGCACGCTGCGCGCCCATTTGGCGTTGTACCTGGGGCCGGTCAGTTGTGTTGAGGGGACCTGAATCAGAAGAAGAGGGGGAAAAAGAGACACAAAAAAAGAGACACCATAAAAAGAGACACCATAAAAAGAGACACCATAAAAAGAGACACAAAAAGAGGGGGGCGGTACTTGTAGTAGGGGTGCTGGGAGGCCACTCGGTCCAGCTCCTTGACGACGACGACTTGTTCCCGGACGGCCTTTTCAACCTGCTCCACGAGGGCGGGATCTGGATTAGGTCAGCAATATTTTTTTTTTGGCTCTTTTTTTTTTTTTTTTTTTTGGCGGCTCTCTCTCTTTTTTCCTCCCCGGGAATACGCACAGCGGGCGCGGGGCGTGGCGTGAACCCGCGAGAGAAGGCCCTGGGCTGAGGCGACGGCGCGTTCGAGGCGCTGCACCGTCTGGGTGAGGGTGTCGCGGACGAGGGCCTCCTCCTCGATGCGGGCCTCGAGGGAGGTGAAGATGGAGGGGTCGAGGAGGGTGGATGGGGCGGACATGGCGGGTGATGGGGTGGTGACGAGGTGAGGCGGGAGGGCGGCGTTGGTGATGGGCATGGCGAGGCGAGGCGAGGCGTGGTGACGGCGAGGTGAGGTGAGGTGAGGTGAGGTTGGAGCTCGGGTGGGGCGCGTCGGGGTTGCATCGGGTGGCAGGCGTAGACGGGTGGAAAATGCAGCCGGCCTGTTTTGGGCAACTTATGTGCCGACGATGCAGGGTTGGCTTTGTGCGTCTGACCCCTTTTGACTTGATGACTTGGGCGACGTTGGGTGGGGGATGGAGCAGACGGCATGCACGTCAAGGAAAAAAAGACATTTTGCAGTTGGCCAAAAAGGGGGCTGCCATGAGTATGTAATGTATTGAATAAAAGATTATCTAAATGAAAGAGTCTAGAAGAAAGAAGAAGAAGAAAAAAAAACCCCCCGTCCCGTGCTCTTGTGTACAGACTGTATTATATGTACCTTGATCCGATGTGCTTTGCCGATCCGATTATTGTACTATTCGAGTTGGATGACGATTTTTTTTTTGGTAAATTTCTCCCGCGGAGAAGACGAAGAGGAAGAAGAAGAAGAGAAGAAGAGAAGAAGGAAGAAGACGACGCGAATCTTGCAACATGTTGCTCATGGAACCGCTCGAGGGACAGGCCCGCTCTAAACGGCAGCGACGCAGAGAACGCCCTGGCCGGCCACGGGGAGGACGCAGCACATGGCCTTGCTGCCGTTCTCGGGGCAGGACTCCTTGAAGTTCCAGAGAGACTTGGCTGTGAAGGGAAATGGCAACGTTAGTAGTCAAGTTCTCATTTGCACTGTTTCTGTTGCCAAGTTTCCACTCACGGGGCTCGCAGTTGAGATCAGCAGCGCCGAGGACGTCGGTAGCGCAGCATTGGGGAACGCTGTAGAGGCCCTGGGGGCAGGCGGGATTGTATGTGCGAGCGTCAATCTCAGAGGGCGCGGCCAGGGCAACGCTTGCAATGGCCATGATGGAGACGATGACGGACTGCATGTTGATGGTTTGGGGGGTTTGTTGGGCTGTGTTGTGGTGGTTGAGGTTTTGTATAAGTGTGTAGAGGTTGTAGTAGATGGGAAGTGCGAGAGTGAGTGAGTTGTGAATGAGCTGATGAGGATTTCGAGAATGAAACTGGTTCGACGGGAGCTCTTATATACTTGGATTCATCTGACCTCATCCGCGTGTCCTTCACCCTCTGGTTCCCTTTTTTTTCTTGTTTCCTTTCTTTTTTTTCCTTTCCCTTCCTTTCCCTGGTCCGGCCGTCTCGGGCAATCCCTACCGGCCAATGGGGGGATTCAACATGTTGAGACGGACTTCTCTCCTGGTCAGCGAGGGCGGCAACATGTCTTGCACTAATCAGACGAGGTTCAGCGATTACACGACACACTTGCTTTGTCTGGTGGGGAGAACTTGACGGGCATATGATGCGCTAGCCAGGAAGGCGCAGAGCTCCCGCAGCGCGCAGGATTCATGCGACAAGAGAAGACATGTACATGATACATACATACGAAGTAGATTCGGTGCTTTTCACCCATGGCGTCTCGTGCAGCGGATCGACGGCCGACCCAGACTTTACAGGTGGATAATTTAAAAAAGAAAAGGAGAGACGAAGAAAAAAAAGGGGGGGGAAGGGAAAAAAGAGGGGAATGAAAAAAAGAAAAAAAGGAAAAAAAGGAAAAAAGGAAAAAAAAAAAGAGAGGGGAAAGGGGAAATTCGTACTGCGGACAACAGACCATCCGTCGACTGAAGTCATCGTCACGCGGGCAACGTCCTTCTCATGAAGAGGGTGATTGTCATGCCATGACGAGACAAGACCGTATCTAGCTTTCGGTGTCAGCATCGGATGTTGCCATGTTTTTTTTTTCTCCGTTGCTGCTCCATTTTTGTTTTATTGATTTGTGGCGAAAAAGAGATGTACCTACTGTATCTACTGACAACTATGTATGTCTGCCTACCTGGCCATCTTTACCATGCGCCAACCTACGAGTGATGAGTGTGGAGGAAGCGGGCCAGGTCGATCGCTGGTAAGCATCCTGAACCAAGGACAACGGGGACGTACAAGGGGGAGCCAAGAAAGGAAGGAAAGAGAAGAAAACAAAGGGCAAGGGAGTGCGTAAGATGGGGGAAAAAGGAGAATTGGAAAAAAAAAGGAAGCAAAAAAAGAAAGCAAAAAAAAAAAAAAAAGAAAGCAGGCCGCCTTGGCATGGTTCAACGCTGGGTCCACCCACTGCGCGCACAGTCACGTGTGCGGGTGGCAGGTAACAGGTGCAGGTGCAGCTGGCAGGTGCAGCTGGCAGGTGCACTTGGCATGCAGTTTGCCGCGTGGCAGAGGGTCCAGCGGAGGGAGGGAAAGGGGTTCGATGGCTGGTGCGCGGAAACGCCGCCGGTGGACGGATGAACTGGACCATGGTTTCGAGTTGGGGTGCTTTTTTGCCCTTTTTTTTCTTCTTTTCTTTTCTTCTTTTTTTTTTTCTATTTTTTTTTCTATTTTTATCTATAGTTTTACCTATAGTTCATCTATTTTTCTTTTTCTTTTTCTTTTTCTGTTTCTTGTTTTCTGTCTCTTCCATCTTCCCCCATCTCCCCCTTTTCTCCCTTTCCTCCCCTTTCCTCCCCGACCTGGCCGAAACGCTGTTTGCACACTCCGCGCTCAAGTGCTGCCAGAACGGCAATGGTACCGAGACACTAGGCGTCTTGGCGTTCTGGACGGTGGACTTTGTTCCTTTTCTGCGAGACATGAAATACGTGGTGGCGATTGGCCCGCGGTCCGGAAGCGCATCAATGAGACCCGAAGATTAGAAATAAAAAAAGAGTGCATCCGTCTGGTCTGGCCCATGGCGAAAGGGACTCTTGGACTCTTGGAGCCTTGGACCCGGCCGCAGAGTCGCAGAGTCGCATGGTCGCAGTGGCGTGGTCCGAGTCCTGCGACATGCGCTGCCTCTCGCAATCAATCAATCCCGCCGCTCGTATGCAGGTTGCCATCCGGCTGCTGGGATGGATCGGATATTGACAATGATTATGATATGGTAGGCTGCGCTCGGGCGGCTTGGCTGCTTGGCTGCTCGGCTCCCTGGCTCCCTGCGCTCGGCTTGCCGCATCACACTCAACAAGCTGCTTACTGGTGGGTAAACGGAACGGCAAACGGCATATGGCAGATGGCATATAGCAGATGGCATGGCAGATGGCATGGCAGATGGCAGATAGCAGATGGCAGATGGCCAAGAGGCAAACGGCAAAGGATAAAAAGGCAAACGAGCGGGGCCCGACTGGGGTCGACTTTGTTGGGTCTGGTCCCCACTCGCCGCGTATTGGCTGGCGTCCTGGCTGGCGTCCCAACCCTGGTGGCCGAGGGGCCCCGCTTCCCGCACAAGGCCCGGCACGGCGTAATCTCAACGCCGTAACCCCCACCTTTTGCGGCCCGTATTCTTGTTCTTCTTGTTTGTTGCTTGTTGCTTGTTGCTTGCTTCGTCTCCTTTTCGCCCCAGGCGACGAGCCGAAATTGCCGGAGGATTGACGTCACCCGACTCGCCCAGCACGGAAACAAGATGGATGACCCAAGAGCCAAAGAGTGCAACCCATTTTTGCACGCGTCCAAACTAGTCTGCAAGATACGGCGGCTGAAAGAGAAAAAAAAAGAGAGAAAAGAAAAAGCGCAAGAAAAGCAAGCCAGAAAATTCCATCCCCCGCTTTCCTCTGCGCCGCGTTCCTCTCGCAAGTCCGTCCACGTCTTGAAAGTGGTGTGTTTTTGTGTCTTGGGCGCCTCCTGCTGCACAGCATCGAGTTGCCCATCTCGTCGCCTCACGCGTCAGCGGCGGCCACGCGGCCTTCCAGCACAAACAACGTTCGATAATGCAAGCCTGCTGATGGACATGATCTGATGTGGCCGAATGTTTTTCCTTTCTTTTTTCCTTTCTTCTTCCTTCTCATTCCGCATCAGCCATGTCCTCGTTGACCTTGATTCCCTCTCTCCTGTCCTTTCTCTCTCCCCTCTCTTTTTTTTATCCCCTTTCATTCCCTCCATTCTGCGCGCAGACTCTCGTCACACGGGAATATTGGCCGCAGTCATCGGGTACGGACAGGCGTTGGTATTGTTCTCCGCGGGGAACAATGGCGTCCGCAGAGGCCTTGTTGCGGTTGTGGAACGTCGGACCGCGGGCTGACGGGACAATTCCTTGCCTCAGCCGCTGCAGATAGCCCTTGCTGCCAGGAAAACATTCTTCATTCTCATTTTCGTCGTCGTCGTCGTCGATTCTTTTCTGCAACGCCATCCGTGTGCATCGTATAAAGGAGACGCAGAGAACTATCTTATCAAGTAGTAGTTAAAAATAATCATAATGAAGTTTTTACCTTTACGGATGAAAGTCTTAATAATAACAAAGACTTGAATGTATTTAAAAGAACTAT
>SRPY01000723.1:0-17540 GCA_018360145.1 Claviceps africana
TTTAATATAAACTATTTATATTATATATAATATATTTCTATTCTATATACCTTATTAAAGCCTATAATTTTAATAAGTTTACTATATAATAAATTATATCTCTGTATATTTAGTAAAGTATTTTTAGCATTTTAAAGTTAAAATATAGTTTATATAAATTAGCTTATTTTATTCTATATATATAATATAGTATTATTATATAATATACTTATACATATATGTATTATATTATATTATATTTTAATTTTATTTAATATTTTAATTTTCTTTATAATTTATTATTTTAATAAATATATTAACTTAGTAGTAATAATATAAATAATTATATAAATAATTATATAAATATAATATAAATATAATATAAATAATACTAAATTTAATATTATTAATATTTAATTTATATATTAAATATATATATATAATTACTGCATTATATATATAAAGTAAATTTTATATTTTTTTTCCTACCCTATATTATTACTTTTTTATTATTTATTATAATATATATTTATTATTTAAATATAATAATAACAGTAGTTTTTATATAAGTTTAATATAAACTATTTATATTATATATAATATATTTCTATTTTATATACCTTATTAAAGCCTATAATTTTAATAAGTTTACTATATAATAAATTATATCTCTTTATATTTAGTAAAGTATTTTTAGTATTTTAAAGTTAAAATATAGTTTATATAAATTAGCCTATTTTTAATATATATTAATTATATATTATCCCTTAGTTAAATATATACTGCATTATATTATTAAATATATATATTATAGGCAGACTAGGATGTAGATATATATATAATAATTTTAATATATAGTTAAATTTTCTACCTTTTATTATTATATTAACCCTTTATAGCAATACTATAATAGATATAATTAATTTTATTAATAATTCTATGCTTTATATAGCTAATCTATCTCTATTTAGCTATTACTACAGTCTAATTTTAATATCCCTTAATGTATATCTATTATCCTAAATTAATATATAGATATATAGTGTATATATATATTATATATAGTAAGATAATATTTTAACTTTTCTATTCTAAATATAACCTTATTATTAATAGCAGTGGAAAAATATATAGTAGAGGCTTTATAGATAATACTAATATAGGTTTCTTCTATATTTAATTTATATAGAGATATTTATAAATATATATAATAGTTCTATTACTATATTTAACGTTACTATCTTAAATAAATGTAGCTACTTAGTTAAGTAAATATTTAAATTAATAAAAAGGTTATAAGTAAAGAGTATATTCTCTATATATAAACTATATACCTCCTTTACTAAGTATAATATATAGTGTAATTTAAAATTAAGTCTTAATTTATAGTTAGTGTAATATATAATATTTTTATAAGCCTAAGTATATTTTATATATTTAGCCTATAGTGTCTTTACTAACTTTATATTATAGACTTAGTTTTAAAATATCTTTACTTTAAAGATTTATAAATAAACTTAAACTTTTTATATATATTATTTATTATTTATATATTCTTTAGTAGATTTTTATATTCTATAGGTATAAAAGTTATAAGTTTTAATTATAATATAGTAGTGAATTCTATTAATTAAGTTTAATAGTAAGAAAATATAATAAGTATATAATAATAAATAGTAAATATAATTTAAATATATATAGCGAAAATATATTATAAAAGAATATTAATATATTTAAAGATAAAGGTATAAAAGAGATATAATATAAAATATTATTTAGTGTAGTTTTATATTAATATATATATAGTATATAAATTGCTTTATATAGAAAGATAGTAAAAATAGTGTATATAGCCTATAAGGTTAAGATACTTACTATAAACTATTACCTATTAACCCTTACTTATTTAAAGAAAGTAATATATAAGTAAGTGGCTTTTTATATATTTTTTATATATTTTATTAATACTTTCCCTAGAATTAAATATAAAGTATATTATTTTCTACTATCTTTTATAAAAGTATATAAAGGTAATGTAAATAAAACTATAGATTTAATATATATATATATTATATAGATATTAAAACTTCTTTATATTTTTAATATAAGGTTCTTCTATACTATATATATTTTAACTTTTTAATTTCCTATTTACTATTAATATATAATTAATATAGAAAAGGTATATACTTACTCTTTATAATTATTTTTTCTTATACTATAAAATTTAAATATTATATTCTATTTATAGCTATTTATTTTATCTTTAAAGTATATACTTTTACTTCTTTAAACCTTAAATAGTATTTTTATTTATACTATTTATATTACTATTATTAAATATAAATAAATATTAGTGTTTATAGTAGAAGATTTTATTAGCTCTCTTAAAGCTATTAGCTATATTAGACTTTTTATTTATAGAGGATATCTTATTTTTAAATAATTAGTATATAATATATATATAAATAAAATAGATTTTAAACCTTTTTAATATTAAGAATATTTACTAAATTAAATAAATCACTAGTTATATTAATATAATTAATAAAGGAGGCCTATTTATAGTTAAAATATAATATTTATATATATAAAATAGATTTACTTTATCTTTTATATTTTACTTTATTAACTTAAGTATATACTTCTATAAGCTAAGGTATTAAAGGTTATTATTGCTTTTATTTTAATATAGAAGTTATATAGATATATTATATATATACTAGGCATTTAGTATATTAATGCTATATATATATATATTTAGTATAAATAAAGTAAAGGGGTTAGGTATATTACTAAATATATTATATATATATTAAATATTTAATGTATTAATACTATATATATATATATTTAGCGTAGGTAAAGTAAAGGGGTTAGGTATATTACTAAATATATTATATATATACTAAGTATATAGTGTATTAATGCTATATCTATATAATTATATAGGTAAAGTAAGAGCGTTAAATAAGTTATTAAATATATTATATATATACTAAGGATTTAGTGTATTAATGCTATATATATATATATATTTAATATAGGTATTATAAAAGATATAGATATATTATATATATACTAAGCATTTAGTGTATTAATATAGCGTATATATAATTATATAGCTGTAGTAAAAGCGTTAAATAGGTTGTTAAATATATTATATATATATTAAGTATCTATTATATTAATATATTATATATATAATTATATAAGCGTAGTAAGAGCGTTAAATATATTACTAAATATATTATATATATACTAGGCATTTATTATATTAATACTATATATATATATATTTAATGTAAGTAAGGTAAAAGGAGTGGATATATTATATATATACTAGGCATTTAATATATTAATATTATATATATATAAACTTAATATAGGTAAGTTATATAGGTTTTATAGATTTTAAAGAAGGCTAATATTTTATTCCCTTTAAAGAGCCTATCTTTAATTAGATTTATCCTTTTTTATAAATACTTTACTTATATATTATTTATAAAAAGTATCTCTTTAAGTTATAGTAACCCCTTCTTTATTAATTAATTATACTTTAGTATATTTTTTAATAGTTACTCTTTTAAGTTTAATATATAGTAAGTATATATTTAATTAAAAGAGAGTAGTTTATATATCTAAAGATTACTATTAAAAGAAATACCTATATTTTAAAAGAAATATAGTCTTTTTAGTAATTACTTTCCTTTATATTAGTATTCTTTAATATATATATTCTCTATTTACTCTATATCTTTAATATAGTTAGTACTAAGCTAGCTATTACTTAAAGTTAAAGTTTTGCTTTAAACTAAGACTTTTAGTTAAAATATATATTATATAAAGATATAATACGTTTTTTATATTTTTTATATAATTATATATTTAAAAGTAGTATAATAAATTTCTTATTAAATATATTCTACTACACCCTTTATTAATTATACTTTATATAAATATAATAAAAGATTAATAAATACTTAAAATATTCTTACTATATATATATTAAATACTTTATATAAAGATACTTACTAAAACCTATTATATTCTTAATATATATTTAATATTAAAGGTAATAATATATATCTTTTGCTTACTTAGAATTTATATTATATATAATAGCCTATATAGTGCCTAAGAGGGTATAAGGTATTTATTCTATATAATGCCACTTTATACCTTAATTTATAATTATATTTAAGTATTTAAATATAGTAGTAAGTATTTAAATATTATAAGTATTATATATAGTATATAATTAAGACTTTATATACCTTTTAATAGCTCTTTATAGTATTTAATATTATAATAATATATATAAACATTTTATATATTATAACTAATTAGTAATTATTTAATATATAAATATAGTTAACTCTTACTTAACCTATCTTTATTATATAAAGAGTATATAAAAATATTTAAACTCCCTTTAATTTACTAAAATAATAGATTAATTTAAATATATAGTGCATTTATAAATGCCTTTACCTATTTCTAAAGATAAAGAATAATATAGAAGTTTTATAGTCTTTATATATAAATATTGTAAATCTACCGCTTATTAAGGTTTTATAGTTAATTAAAGTGCTATTTATATATAGCTTTTATTAAGAATTAATATATATATAATAGATATATATATAATATATACTTTATTTATAAGATACACTTTAAATAGATATTATAAAAGCTAGGCTTAAAGGATTAAGAATTATACTTTATCTTTATAATTAAGTACTAAATATAATTATTTTATATAATCCTTTTTATAATATTATAAAAGCTATATAAATATTAGGCTTAAATATACCTAGCTTATAGAGATATAATATTAATATAAACTCTTTATATAATAGGTAGATATATATATAATATTAAAGTAAAAATATTATTATACTATATAAAGGTTAAAGATAAGGTATTCTAAATATTATATAAAATACTCTTTAGTAGTAGAGGTATATATATATATATACTATATATAGTAAGTATAAGAAATAGAAATCTTTTAATATTAAAGGGTATAAAGAAGTTATATTTAACGCTATATTTATATAGCTTTATATTTACTTACTTTATATAGTAAAAGACTATATAATATTAATATATAAATATCTATACTTAATATATATATAAACTATATTGCTTTAACTTAAATTAAAAAACATCTTAAAAAGAGTAGCGCTCTCTTTTATTTATAGTATTAAGGCTTAGTCTATAAACTACTATATATTTAAAATATAGTATATTAAATAAATACTTATTAACTAAAAATTTTATATATAATTTAGTATTAAATGTTTAAAGACAGTTAATATAGAAGTTTTAATAAATATAAGTATAGAAATATAATATACTTATTATATAATATACCTCTTTATAGATTATCTATATTATATACTAGTTTTTATAGTAAATTAGGCTTTATACCTTAGATTATAAAGGAAGAAGGCAGTAAGGTAAATAGTTATTCTAAGCCTTTATATAGGCTTAGTAAGCTCTATTTAAATATATATTAATATAGAAATATATAATAATTAAGGGTAACTTACTATTTAGTTTTTCTCTTAATTTTTTTATTAATATCTTAATAGTTTAAACAGCTAATATATTTTTTTTTATAGTTTTAATAAGCTTTATATTAAACTTATTATTTTAATACTTATAGTATTTAATAAGCTTAAGGTTAATAAATATATAAGTCTTAATTTTAATATATATATAATATTAATACTAAAAACGACCTTCTTTTTTAGTTATTAAGAAGTAGCTTCTATTAGTAATTAATAAATAGAATGTCTTTAATATATAATATATATATTTACTTATAATAGCTTTAATGTAGTTTTATTTATAGTTTTAACCTACTTAAGTAAAAATTAAATCTTATATATTATTAGTGTATACTAAATATATATTTTATTTCTTCTTTATTTATAATATTAACTTACTTTTAAATTATATCCTTTACCTCTATTTTATTAATTATTTCTTTAAAGCTATTATATATTAAAATAATATAAAGAAAGCTATCTTTATTTACTTAAAAATAACTAAGTAATATAAAGCAATTAATTATATATTACATTTATATTATATATATACTGCTCTTTATAATTATAACTTTAATAGATTTAATTAAGTTCTTTATAATATAAATATATATAATATTTATAATCTTTTATATAAAGACTTACCTTAAGTATATTAAAGAAGTAATAAATAATTATAGAAGTAATAAGTACTATTTATATTACTATTAAGTTTATTATATTTATATATTTATAATAAAATATATAAAATACTTATATACTATTTATTTTATCCCTAATATTTAAGGATATTAAATATAGATAAATTAGTTTAAAAGCATTATTATAGTATTATAGTAATTAGAAAAATAATAAATAATAAATTAAATAAATATATAGATTAAATATATAGTGTATATATATAATAACTTTTAAATAAATATTTATATCTTTTTTATATATATTTCTATAATATTTAATTGCTTTATTTATATATTTCCTATATATTATATATATTAAATAATTCTTTAAATAATAATAAATAAATAAAATTTTTAAGTTCTTTTTAAATAATATTTAACTTAGTCTTTATATTTATATAGTATATATAAAAAGTTTTTTTAAATATAATATTTTATTAATATTTTATATAAACTATTAAAACACTTTATTAATAAATATAATTCCTTTAAAATTATATAATATAGCTTTATTAATTAATTCTCTACTACTTACTTATTATATAGCTAATATATATATAGTATATAGTTAGCTAAAGTACTTTAATCTTATATTAATATACTATATAGGATTAGTATATATCTGGCATATATAAAGGATTTTCACTGCCTGCTTAATTAGTTAGGTCGTGCTCCGCTCTGGACCTGACGCCAGCTTCGGTGGACATGAGATTTGCTGGAACCCCACCGGATTCTCCACCACAAGACCGCCAACCCATTGTGAGCCGTGCCACGGACCAGGTCCAAACTCCAAAGGCTCAACAAGTTCCGAGTTCAAGGTTGTTTCATGTCGTTCGGTGGCCCAGTGCCACCATCCCCCATGCGGACTAGTGCAATGTCACCGACCAATCCACCGTCAACAAGCCGTCTTTCGAAACTCGCCATGTGTTCCCAATGTTCCAGCAACTGCTTCAACCTCTTGGAGTCGGTCACCTCAAGCCCGCCACGCCCCGTCCAGCCCAGAATGAGGCCATTGCGGATTCATCTGGCCATGGTCTTGTCCTCCAAGTTCCATTGCTCATGGCTGAGCATGCACGACCTCCTTTTGAGAGCTTGATGGGACGGCTCTTCCTTTGCTTACCCGCAAGCCGCGAGCATGACCAGCCCTCGATCCAAGGCCAACTTTTCCATCCAACAACGGGAAGCCTTTCGTCTTCTTCAAGATGAGGGCCATTACGGCGAGGCAACGCATCTCGGCCAAAGCAAAAAGCAGTACCTGCGCTTGGATGCCACGATACGCGATGCCCATATCCATGGATGCCTGGGGCGACGAGACGCTCCTCTACTCGTGCAACAAGAACGAGGACTCTGAAGGAGGTCCGTGGGCCTTGGTCCGTGGTCCGTGACCGCTGACCGTCTGCTCGAATGGCCTATTCATGTTCAAGCGGACCGAGATGGGCATCGTGGTCACGGCATCCAACCCGCCCTCCGATTCACGCGCATCCGGCCCCGTATCCTCGCGCGCCACGGCTATGCCGCTTATCAACCTGTCAACCTGTCAACCTGTCAACGGGGCGTGGCGCCTCATGCTCCTTCTTCTCGGCCCCAGACTTTTTGCCCAATGCCGGTGTTGGAGTCGGCCTGGCTTTTGACCACGACTCGCCCATGCGCCATCATCGAGTCTGCTTCTCATCGAGTCCGCTTCTTGCACGCTGAGCTGCCGTCCCTCGGCAGCACGGCGCCAAGACATTGTTGTCAAGACGACCAAAATCTCCGAGCTCGCATTTCATAGCATTTTATACTACGTCGGCCTTTTCCTCGTGCAGCCCACAAGCTCAGTCTGAAACTTGTGGATTTCTCCCGCGGCAAATGGGCTTATGGAACCTGATCTCTTGTTTGCCCGCCATGGCGCCCGTTGCGCCCACGGCGGGCTTCTTCTTCGCCAAAGTCGTTTCTGTTGCATTGTCTCTTAAAGAGAAACATTGGCATCGGAAGGCGCCGTGCCTCTCTCGATGTCGAACTCATCTGTGAATCTGATGTGTGCGGAGGGCCCCCCCCCCCTTCTCCTCCCTTTCTATTTTCTTCTTTTCTGTGTCTTTGAACCGTTGTCTGAAATTTGGCCATCCTGAATCTCAATTCATTTCGAACGAAATCAAATACTTTCGTCTTTTACGTGTCCTCTTTCGGTTAAACTGCCTCGTTCGAGTCCCAACGTTTTTCTCTTCATCCCCACCGCAGTGGAAGAACTGGGTAGAGGCAGAATCATGGACGGCGCCGGCTCATGGTCGCCTGAGCTGCTACCTGGCGACCTTTACAGGCGATTGCCGCTATCGGATGGCTCGTCGGAAGCATTTGCTCACAGCTTGGACGACTCCTCGGAATTCATTTTCCAAGCGTCCAAGTCGGTTCGCACATCATTCCTCATCTTGGCGAGTTTGAATGCATTTGCGGGAGCAGCAACGGCTGCTGGGATATATTGGGACTGCTACCAGAAGTCTCGGAGTCACGAGCGGCGTTTGGAGTTCAAGTGCGTCGGATAGTCTGGGAGTCCTGCCGGTTAACATTCCCATATCCTCTAACCTGGTCGTAACGCAGGCCCTCATTCTGTAAACTGGTCGGTCCCGCCGAGACCTTTCCGTTTGTGCTGTCCTTGTCCATAGCTGGCCAGGGTATTACTTTTGCCCTGGTGCAGGGCGTTGGACTTTCTTTATCTCGGATAGCGGCTTGCGAGTCCATGTCACAGATTCTGCTTGCTTGTACGTTGAGCCTTGATAGTTTCTTCTTCCTTTTCTCTTCCCCCCCTAAAACAGCTTTCTCTTCATCGCACTCTTCTTCTTTTACTTTGTCTTTCCTTGCTTCTTTTGCCAACTCAGCCACAGCGTTTCTTGTGATCCCATACATGTACCTCACATTCGGTGTCGAGGCCACAATCCAGGCCCTCCGTCCGCATGCCCCTTTTGCGTCTGCAAGCAAATGGGCCGTGTGGGTTAGTCTGGCGATACCTATCCTGGGTTCAGTCACCACATATGTTGTCACTCGATTCGTTTCGCCGCCCACAACTTGTCACGCTTCCGTGTCGTTTTTTCTCCTGAGGCCCTGGGGGCTTGGTTGCTTTGGTATACTGGTAGGGATTGCCCTAGCTCTCCTGCTGGGTGGTGGCGTCGTTTTCTACCGTCTGTACCGAGTGTCTGGACCGGATCCGGGACAGCGCATCAAGGCAGCTTGGATGGTGTCGTTTATGGCTGTGGGTAGTTTGTCTATGGTAAGTTTGACCTTTTGTTCCAAAAAAAAAAGGGGGGGGGGAAGTTTGCAAAGGGAGGAAAGCGGGAGGGTGAAAGAGAAAAAAAAAGAAACACTGGCCTTTATACTGCCCACCCATCCTGTAGACTCTTGCTTCGAACAATAAAGACGACATTTTTTCTGTTCTAAACTCTTGCTTCAGATTACCACTACTCCATTCTTCTATTACGTTTCTGCCGGCCACGGTTCCAGAACCAGTTTTCTCATACAGTGGCATTTGTCGATAGCCGCCATGGTCATGGTGAACCTGAGCGGCATCATCAACGGCCTCGTGTACGTTTTGCTGCGCTCAACCAAGCTCGGCAGAATTGGGTCCAAGGCCTACGATGAGTTCCATTCTCGACGCTCCAGAAGACGGGTCACGAGCGCGAAGCTCTCCAGCCTCGTATCCGCCGAACAAATGGGCCAACCTCTGTCCATGCCTGCCACATTAGCAGCTCGTCGAGTCGGGAGCTTCGAGCGGCGCGGCGACATTGGCACCACAGCAAGAGCCGCTCCGCCTGCTGGCAAGTATAGACATGGAGCACAAGACGCTTTGGCGGCCATACAGCCCCTCACAGCCGAGGTCCCAACAAGGACTGGCGCATATGCCCCCGTCGATGAGCAAAAGTCCACCCGGAAGAGCTCATACAGCCTCTTTCCCCGCAACGATCAGGAAGACGTGAGATGCAGGCTGACGCTCCCAGCCACGGTTCGTGGCCCTGCCGATCATCTGGTGACGGCGCCCCCGATCACAAGATTCTCGGACCGCAAACGCGACCACGTCTCCTCCTCGTCCGGGTCATCCGCCACCGTACCGATCGGCCTGCGCGTCTCCATCATCAACGAACTAGGCCCCGCTCACCCCTTGGTCCGGACCCGGCCGGCGACAGCGTCGGCGCATCGCCGTGTCCGCGTCCCACCCCCTCCTATGGATCCGGACGTGGACGCCGGGTCCCGTAACGACAAAGACAAGCAACTGCCCCCCGTACCACTGGCTTTCACGAGGAGACCACCCGAGATGGGCTCGCCGCGCCCCCAGAAGCAGCCACCGCTCCCAGCACGGGTCCGTAGCCCGCGGCGAATAGCCACCGGGAGCGAGCCCGATGCTCCCAGTCCAGAACGCAGGGGCCATGCTCCTTCTGCATCCAACTCGACGCTAGGGCATCAACCGCGCATCGATGAAGCGGAATGGATATGAGAAGGGGCCCGACCGACGTCATCGACACGCCGGAAACATGACCGTCCTGACTTTGCCAAGGCATGGCTGCAAGATGAATAGATGAAAAATGGGTAGTCCGTGACGCGTTTCTCTCTGCGGCGCATCACGAGTAGATGTGCCAGGGCACCCTCATGGCATCACGTGCACGATGGGTAGTATGACTTGGGTGCACACGCCGCCTCGTGCTGTGAAAATGATGCTTTGGGCCGGGGCTCTGGTTGCGTTGGTGTGGGATGTACATAGAGTGATTTTTTTTCATGATTTTTTTTATGTCTGTTTTCTATTTACTTTGTGTGATGTGTAGGTATTATTCTGCATTAAATTTGCCCATGTCAATTTTTTTTTTTTTTTAAAAAAAAAGGGGGGGAGGGGGTGGTTATCGATGCATGTTGTGTGACGTATTCATTTCATTTCATTTCCACATTATTGTTCTCCTTCACGTTGTTTGGTACATGTCTGCCATGATATGCTACTGATGTATTGACCTAGTTTATTTCTACTTGTTTCATTTTTTTTTTTTTTTTTTAAAAAAAAAAAACCTTACCTCCCACCGCTGCCCAATCGCCCCATCGCCAACGCCTCGTCAACCCGTCTTCGCCTTGCCAGCCCTCGTCAGCTCCCACTTCTCCCACCCGGCCTGGCACATGTCCTCGCTGACGACCAGGTCCCGCAGCCGCAACGTCCGCGCCAGCGACATGTCGAGACCCCTCGTCATCAGGCCCGTGTGCCGCAGCGTGCTCGTGACGGCGTACCAGGCCAGGGCGACGAGCACCCCCATGGCGCTCCCGACGAGGACCTGCCGCGGCGTGTGGTAGTTGAGGTAGATCCTGCTCCAGGCCGTGGCGGCGGCCAGCGCCCCCGCGGCCAGACTGACGGCCGTCCTCTCCAGCAGAGACCACGGCCGCGGCGCCTGCGCCTGTTCCTGCTGCGGCCGGACCGGCGCGGGAGGTCGGTGGCGCAGCAGGAGGAACAGGGCGAGGGACACGCTCCAAAAGGCCACGAACTGGGCGTGCGAGCTGGGCATGCCGTAGCCCTTGCCGTGGATGCGGCGCGGGCGCTCCTCCTTGATGAGCCGCTTGAGGAGGAAATTGAGCGCCTCGCAGCCCATCTGGCCGGCGAACATGAAGACGATTTCCACTTCGCGCGTCGAGAGGATGAGCGTGGCGTAGACGATGCAGAGGGCCTGCGGGAGGAGGGCTAGGTAGGCGCAGAGGAGGGAGACGGGATCATGGGGGTCCTGAGGAGGGAGGAGTGTTGTTAGAGTCGGCATGTTGGGATTTTTTTTTTGGCAAATAAAACATCATCTGTGCGGTCTCTGTCGGTCTCGTTTGATCTCCTGCGGGGGAGGGTTCATGGCCAGACGTACATAGTATACATGCGTGAGGGACAGAGACGCCAGGGGGGCGGTGTCGTCTGTCATGGCTGTGGTCGAGGCGTGGACGGCGAAGATGCGAGGGGGTCCCCTCTCTTTTGGCGGGGAGAGCGAGGTTTTTCTTTTGGTGGGCGGAAGGGAGGGGCGGGCTATGAATACATAGCTGGCGGATGGGAGAGAGCGGGAATCGGATTGCGGATTGGCCCAGGTGTTTGGGTCGGGATGGATGGGTTGATGTCGGAAACGGGCACATGCACGCGCTTTCACGTCTGAGCTCGGGAGGTTTTCTGGAGAGCCGAGGGAGAAGTGGAGACGGTGGTGGTGGTGACCACTGTGTGTGGTGTTTTGTGGGTCGCTGGAGGGGCCATGGGTCTTCACCGCCTGCCTTGTTCAGGTATCGCGATGGTCACGGTATCTGGCTTCTCGTCCATGCAAGTGGCAATCGCAAGAGCATCGGTTGAGACGGGACGTCTGCTGGGCCGTCTTGGGAACGAGTAGATACATATATACTTTACCTACCTACTTATACATACCTCGAGTCCATGCCTTGATACATGGTATGTACGTGCTTTACTTACCTACCTAGGTACCTAGCAAACCTACCTACTAGGTAGCAAGGTACATAGAGTATGTACACATGGCGACACGAAATCCAACGTGGCTGTGGAACCTCCATTACCAACCAACCAACCAGCCTCGACAAGCAAAGGAAAAAAGGGCGGGGAAAAAAATTAAAAAAAAGAGTCATACCTTTTTATACCCTCGCGCACTTGATGGTCGACGGTGCCCTTTTTCTTGCACATGACGAGCAGCGCCCGGTCGGCCATGGACATCGGCTTTTAGTCTGGCGTGAGTCGTGCCGGCAAGGGCAAATTTGCCACCCCTTTGCCACGGCGTTTTGTCGAATCGATAAACCGACGGACGAACCGACAAAACGACGAACCGACAAAACGACGGACCGACAGACAAAGGAGACAAAACACACACACACACACACACATCGCACACGACCCGACGGCAGCCTTGTCGTAGACCATGGTGACACGGCTGCTGTAGCCCTCCCGTCTCGTTCTCTCGTTTCCCTCCACCTCCTCGCCATGGACACTGCCGGCAACGACGACGACGACCCGCGGCTCATGGAGCTTGCGACCCTCGCGGCCATCTTTCCAGAGATGCGGCACTCGCAGGGTGCGCCCGGGGCCGACCACGGAACCGAATCCGAGTATACCGTCGAGCTGGAGCTGCCGGTCGAACCGACGCGGCCCGTCACCGTCGTCTTCCCCGCCGCGTCCTCGGCCTCGAATGCAACTCGTGCCGCACCCGGCGGCCTGGCTGGTGGTGAGGCGACGTCGTCAGCATCGTCCCCGATGACGAATGTGTCATCGCGTCCCGACGCCGTCGCCGATAGCCTTCTCGTCTCCCACCTGCCTCCGCTGTCCTTGAGCATCACGCTTCCGGACGGGTACCCCGCGGAAAAGCCGCCTCGGGTGTCTCTGACCACGGCGCCTCCCTGGCTGGCCGGCACCACCTTGCGTGCCCTGGAAGACGACGGGCCGCGCCTGTGGGAGGAAGCCGGCAGAGACATGATTGCGTACACGTACATTGACCACCTGCAGAGGGAGGCGGAGAATGTGTTTGGGACCACGGGGGCGGACGGCGTTTTGGAGGTGAGCCCGGAGCACAAGCTCGCCGTGTTGGGATTTGACATGAATGCCAAAAGGGCCGCCTTTGACAAGGAAACATTTGAATGCGGCATATGCTTGGGTGAGCGTGACGGGGCCCTTGTTTGCCTCTTGTTTTGGTAAACGTACAGACGATGCTGACATGGTGCCAGATCCCAAAAAGGGCACCAAGTGCCACAAGATGATGGACTGCGGCCACGTCTTCTGTCTCCAATGCCTTCAAGACTTTTACAACGATGCCATAACAGAAGGCAGCCTTGCCACGGTACGCTGCCTGACGCCCAACTGCGCCAAAGAGCGGGCTTCGGCCTCACACGTGGCACACAAGGCCGCCAAGTCCAAAATCTTTGTCAGCCCGAGCGAGCTACTGCAGATTGGCCTCACGAGAGACGCCGTCAGGCGGTACGTCCACCTGAAGTACAAGACGGAACTTGAAGCAGACAAAGACACCATCTACTGTCCTCGCCAGTGGTGCAGTGGCGCCGCACGATCCAAGAAACACCGGAAGCCCCAGGAGTTGGACTTTGCAGAGTCGACATTCTCATTGTCGTCGTCATCATCATGGGCATCGGCGTCGGCGTCGGCGTCGGCATCATTCTCCTCCACCACCACCTCGTCCTCGTCCTCCTCAGCCGAGCACGAGGTGGAGAATCATGCCCAGGACCAACGGGAACGCGACGAGGCGAACAAAAAGTTTGACCCGGCCGATCTCTTGTGCATCTGCGAAGACTGCAGTTTTGCCTTTTGTGGTCGCTGTCTACAGACCTGGCACGGCGAGTTTGTCCGCTGCATGCCGAAACGGAGCCAGGATGAACTGACGGAGGAGGAGAAGGCTTCGCTGGAATACTTGCAACTACACACGAGCCCGTGTCCCACGTGCAACGCTCCCGCACAAAAGACACACGGGTGCAACCACATGATTTGCTCGCGATGCGACACGCACTTTTGCTACCTGTGTTCGTCGTGGTTGGACCCCGCGAATCCATACAAGCACTACAACTCACAGCCAAACGGGAAAGTCACGTCGTGCTACATGCGACTCTGGGAACTGGAAGGCGGCGATGGAGACGATGTTGGCATAGGCTTTGTGGGAGGTCGAGGTCCTGGCGTTCGCGTTCGCGTTGCAGGGGCAGGGGCAGGGGCAGGGGCAGAGGCGGAAGCGGAAGCGGAAGTGGAAGCGGAAGCGGAAGCAGAAGCAGAAGCAGAGGTAGAAGAGCTCATTCGGCTGATTCCCGAAATCGAGGAGCCCGACACGGACGGAGGCGAAGGCGAGGAAGAGGCAGCCCCTCTGCCGCACCTGGTCAACCCCCTCGGCAACGCCGTGGCCGTGGCACGCGAAGCACCTCTTGTCCTCCGGGTAATGGATAATCAACCCCGTCGAGAGCCCGCACCCCAGCCCCCACTTGTCCGTGGTCAGGTTGAAGGAGGGAGAGGGAGAGGGAGAGGGAGAGGAAGAGGAGGAGGAGGAGGGCGAGAAAGAGGGAGGGGGCGGGGGAGGGGAAGAGGAAGAGGAAGAGATGATGGACGGGCGCATGCACAAGGCCACGCGCGCGGACCCGAACAAGGTCGACAGGCAGACGACGGCGGAGATGGCCGAGCGAGACGGCTCGTCGTCCACGGTCCCCCAGCTCGAGCAGGCGGCAACAACAGGGCGGCTCGGAGAGCAAGAGCCGTCGGCCGAGGTGCTGCCGCTGCCGCTGGAGCTGGAGCTGCCGCTGGAGCTGGAGCGGGCGCGCGACGCCAGCAAGCGGCCGGCCATGCCCAGAACGAAGCCGCTGCAGATGGGCATGCAGGGGCGCATGTGCTGGATGCGGCGCAGGAAGCCTGGGTGCGGCGCTTCGTGCACATGGCGCTCCTCGACGTCGAGGACCAGGTGGACGGAGATGAGTCCGGCTCTGACGACGAGCATTGGCGGGTGCGCTGAGGGGGATGGGACCAGCGACGCGCCGTTTTGCCTGATGAGCGTTGCCGAGGCAGCTGGGCGTCGGAAATGAGCCATTTCAGACGGACACGGGAACGGCTGTTGACGATGGCGCCGCCCATGCCGTTGTGGCCGTTGTCGACGGATGCTGTGGCACGAGAGCATGGCTGGGGGGTTTTTTTCTCTTTTCTTTTTTTTTTTTCACGTCACTAAACAGCCAATGAGGGGAAGAAAAGTGCAGTTGCGCGATATTTGAGCGTTTTGGGAAATCCAATCAGGGATGATGTGTAGTACATGGCAATAAATAAAGGGTAATGAATATTATAAAAAGATGTCCAGGAAATAAAACCAGCGAGAAACATGGAGCCATGAATAAAGAAGAAAAGAATAAAATAAATAGAAAAACATGACACTATTTTAACCATGTAAAAATACATAAAAATCTATAAACCTGTTTAGAAGCGTAAAAAACTGTAAAGAATATCGTATAAATAAAAATATATAAACTATAAAATAATGCAAAAAAATATAAAATGTAAAGCATAGAATATAAAGCATAGAATATAAAGCATAGAATATAAAGCATAGAATATAAAGCATAGAATATAAAGCATAGAATATAAAGTATAAAATATTAATATCAAATATAAACAAAAGAAAACTACACAAAGATTTCATAAAACAACCCCCCAAAACCCTGCACGCCCGTATCCCCCCCTGGCACGCCCGTCGACGCACCGCGTCTGCTCTTTTCTTTTTTCTCGGTCGCTGCGCGTCGATGCAGAATCGTTTCAGTCGGCGCGTGGTGGCAGGGCGTGGGTGCACGTGCCGTTGTGGTTTGCAATGATTACCTTTTCTTTTCTTTTCTTTTTTTACTATTCTTTTTCTTTTCTTTTCTTCTCTTTTCTCTTTTTACTATTAGTTTTATTTTTCTTTCTTTTCTTTTCTTTTTTCTTTTTTTTAATCTCTTTTTTCTTTTTTTTTTCTTTTTTTTTTCTCATTTGTTCATCAAATTTCCATCTCATACCCTTCTTCATCAAATCCCCATCTCCCCTTCTCCATCCCCCCCCATCACACCACCCAAAGAGGGGACCAAAGGGGGGACCAAAGAATCCTAAAAATGCATCCATGCCCCGTCCTGCAAGACGTCATGCCACGCCAAGCCATGCCGCCCACCGCCCCGACGTCGTTGACCCCTCTCCGGGCCTGGGACGGCGGGACGAGGCCGCCGAGGGGCAGGGAGGCGTGATTCCCCGACACTAATGCACGCGTGGGTTGTCCGAGGCGGGGTGGAGGGATCGAGGGGAGATTGTGCAATCGTGAAGATATTTGTGGTTTTGTACAGAACCATGATTTGTATCTTTATTTTGGCAGCTGAAATGGAATGAAAAAGAATACTAGAGCGAGTCTAGGAATGAAAATAAAGGAATAGAATTAATAGTATAAAGTATAAAAAAGGTTAAAAAAATTAATAGAATAAAAAGTATAAAAAAGAAAAATAGTGAAAAAATAGTGAAAAAGAAAGTTAAAAATAAAAATAAAAACAGTAGAATAGGATAAAAAACGCGCACGTGCCACTGCCGCCATACAAACAACCCCCTCCCAAGCCTGCGCATACACCACACTTTATACCCCCCCCCTCCCCCCCAGTCCCCTTTAGCCGCGTCCCATGCCCATCGTGAGATGCGGCACGGCGACGCAAAACACATGGCAAAGGGACCGAAGCCGCCGCCGTGTGCACCATTCGAATGGCATCATACAGAATAGACTACGAGGCCATCGATACGAGAAAAAAAATGATCCGTGTCGGGGAAATGGGAAAATCTCATCACGGCGAGACGAGAGACCCCCCCCCCCCCCATGGCAGT